>JARQOC010000002.1:448937147-448994647 GCA_033576535.1 Allobates femoralis
GAAAATTACATAATGATTTATCGCATTGAAGCCACAAAGACTGACACTCTGGAATCAGCCTATAATATTTGGATAGACTCCTAGCCTGATCCTCTTCTAAACCCCTCCTTAAATATATCACCCTGAATGATATATATTGTGAAAACACACTCTGGGTTCGCCTTTGCCAGGGTCAAAGGGCACGTATGTGTCGTGTGTCACTCAGAGCAAGAGCAGAGATTTCGATGCCACTGGCCTTGGCCAGAGTTTATTGTGGTGAAAGCAAACAAAGAAAACAAAACAGCAAACAAAAATCCTTGCCTGTCCGGCACTAACTAAACAGAATGCAGCCTCACTATAGACTGAAGGGCTTCTCCCTTCAGCCAAACCATAGAACCAAAGCTCACTGCTTTCACTCACATGCTTCTCCATACACAGACAGGCCTTCTGTGTTCCCAGGCTGAGAGAGGGGCCCCGCCTGACCTCCCAGACACCTTTTACCTACCCCAACCGACTCCCACTAATTCATTAGCAGCCAGGTGATACTGACCAGGCTAGGTTGCATATGACAGATACCTGGGAGAGACATATCTGCCCTCATCCACTAATCCCACATGACTCTCACATATCCCCCCCCTCTGCTCAGACCACTCCGGCTGAGCAATGGCACCCACAAAACAGTGCACCCGAGACAGGGCATCAGCATTCCCCATCTGCACCCCTGGGCGATGCTCCACTGTAAAATTGAAGGCCTGCAAGGCAAGGAACCACCTAGTCACCCGGCTATTCCGTTCCCTATTCAAGTGCATCCACTTGAGAGGGGCATGGTCGGTGATCAGCCTGAACTTTCTGCCCCCAAGTAATATTTGAGGGACTCAAGAGCCCACTTAATGGCCAGGCATTCTTTTTCCACAATGGCATACCTCCGTTCGTGTTTATTTAGCTTCCAACTCAGATAAAGGACCGGATGTTCCTCTCCGTCCCTCAGTTGTGACAACACTGCCCCTATACCGGTATCGGAAGCATCCGTTTGGACCACAAAGTCACTTAGGAAATCAGGAGCCACCAACACAGGTTGAGAGCAAAGGGCCAGCTTTAGGGCATGGAAGGCTTCTTCCGCTGCCGTGGTCCATTTGATCATGACAGAATCCTTCCCTTTGGTAAGATCCGTCAGGGGGACAGCAATGGCTGCAAAATTGGGAATAAAACCGCCGATAATAGCCGGCAATCCCCAGAAAAGCCCTCACCTGCTTCTTGTTGATGGGTTGCGGCCAGTTCTGAATGGCTTGTATCTTGTCTAACTGGGGCTTAATGATTCCCCTCCCGATAACGTACCCTAAATACCGGGCTTCTTCCAGCCCGATATAACATTTCTTGGGGTTGGCCGTGAGACCTGCCTTCCGCAGGTCCTCTATCACGGCTTGCACTTTCCGGAGGTGGGTCTCCCACTCCAGGCTGTAGATGACAATATCATCCAAATAGGCCGCAGCGTACTGCCTATGTGGCCTCAGGACCCGGTCCATCAACCTTTGAAATGTCGCTGGTGCCCCATGTAGTCCAAACGGCATATGCACATACTGGTATAACCCGTCCGGTGTAGAAAATGCGGTCTTCTCTTTGGCGGCCTCCGTCAAGGGAATCTGCCAATACCCCTTCGTTAAATCTAAGGTCGTGATATACCGGGCTTTGCCAAGCCGATCTATCAATTCGTCGACCCGTGGCATAGGGTACGCATCAAATTTAGAAACCGCATTCAGTTTCCGGAAGTCATTGCAGAACCGAATGGTGCCGTCTGGTTTAGGGAGTAACACAATCGGCTCGACCAGGCACTATGCGATTCCTCAACCACTCCTAGCTCTAACATCGACTTCACTTCTCGGGAAACGGCTTCCCGCCGAGCTTCCGGGATACGGTAAGGTTTCACATGACGGTTGTGCCTGGCTCTGTTATAATATCGTGCTTAAGGAGCGTAGTCTGTCCCGGTTTCTCAGAAAAGAACTGTTGGTTGTTTAAGAGAAACTGCTTGACGTCTGTCTTTTGCCGCTCCGAAAGAGTCTCCGCAATCTGGACTTCGGGCAGGGTCCGTGTGCGGATTGGAAGGGTCAGTCCCGCTGACAGAGCCGGACGGTTCTTCCAGGGTTTTATCAGATTCACGTGATAAATCTGTTCGGGTATTCTTTTCCCAGGCTGGTAACTTTTTAGTTTACCTCACCTACCCGTTCCCGAATTTCAAAGGGGCCTTGCCACCTTGCCAGGAACTTACTTTCCACCGTGGGTACCAGGATCAACACCCTATCTCCGGGTGCAAAAGAGCGGACCCTGGCCCCCCTGTCATAAGCCCTCTTCTGCGCCCCTTGAGCCTGCATCATATGCTCTTTCACAATGGGCATAACGGCCGCAATATGGTCCTGCATTTGGGTTACATGGTCTATCACGCTTTTGAATGGGGTAATCTGTCCCTCCCAGGTTTCTTTCGCGACGTCCATGAGACCCCGGGGACATCTGGCATACAGAAGTTCGAAAGGCGAGAATCCGGTGGAAGACTGGGGAACCTCTCGGATGGCAAACAGCAAATACGGGAGCAAGTAGTCCCAGTTCTTCCCATCTTTGTCTATCGCCTTTCGGAGCATCTGTTTCAGGGTTTTGTTGAACCGCTCAACCAGTCCGTCTGTTTGAGGATGATAGACAGAGGTGCGTAGCTGTGATATCTGTAAGAGTCTGCAGAGCTCTTTCATTACCCTCGACATAAAGGGGGTCCCCTGGTCGGTGAATACCTGTTTCGGGACACCGACCCGACTAAACACATGGACCAGCTCCTTGGCAATGGTCTTGGTGGCTGTGTTACGCAGAGGAATGGCCTCGGGGTAACGGGTGGCATAATCCAAGATGACAAGGATGTGCTGGTGTCCCCATGCAGACCTGGGGAGGGGCCCAACCAAATCCATCCCAATCCTCTCGAACGGGATTTCGATGATAGGTAGGGGTACCAAGGGGCTACACAGATGGGGCCGGGGTGCAGTGATTTGGCATTCTGGACAAGACTCGCAATACGTGCGAACATCATGGTGCATGCCCGGCCATACAAAGCAGTGTAATATCCTTTCGGTAGTTTTTTTGGACCCCCAGGTGGCCTCCCATCACGTGTGTGTGTGCCAGGGCCAGCACTCTCTGCCGGTAAGGTTTTGGCACTACCAACCGTTGCACCGTGTCTTCCCCTTTTTTCTCTATCTGATAGAGAAAGTCATTCTCTAGGGCCATGTGAGGATAGGCCAGCCTAGCATCGGCATCCACCTGTACTCCGTTCACCACCTTAACATTTTTTCTAGCCTGAGACAGGGTAGGATCCCTTATTTGCTTGCTTTGGAAATCATCTTTCTGAACTTCCAATTCCAGCAAACCGGATGGCGGATGGCTGTCCACATCCGCCCCTTCAAAGGGTTCCTCAAAATCGCCAGCCATGACTGAAAACGGGAACTGAAGATTATCCTCAGGGGACTCCTTCCCTGAATCCTCTGAGGGCCCATCCTCCAGTGGCTCAGGGCCCCTTGGAGTAGGGTCCCCTGTGCCGCTCCCCCGGGGTACCAACTGGTTCTCCCACAACTGCCAGAAGTGGGGAAAATCTCTACCCAGAATGACATCATGCAATAAGGCTGGGACTAGTCCCACTTTATGATACACAGACCCATAGGGAGTAGTAATGCAGGAGACAGTGGTGGGGTACGAGCAGGTGTCTCCATGCACATACGTCACAGAAAATTTATCTGACGGACCAGTCGGGACTGACACCAGACTGGCCTTGACCAGGGTTACCACGCTCCCGGAGTCTAACAGCGCCACCACATTCGTGCCATCAACAGACAGGTCACACAGGTGTTTCTCCATATCGCCTTGACCAGCCGCAACACACACCACCCGTGCAACCATAGCCACGCGTTTCTCACAGGTCGTGACATCACACTGCATCGGTTCGGTAGTTACTGGACAGTTTGCAGCAATGTGGCCCATCTCCTGGCAGCGAAAACACCTCACAGACCCCTTGCTTAGTCCATAGTTCGGTCCCTTAGGCCTCATAGGTCCGGCAGTCCCGTTTTCCTCCCCCACTGTCTTTGAATATTTTCCCCCTCCCCTAGACCCTGAAACAGTCTTACCCGATCCCTGTGAGGAGGGGGAGGAGGAAGGACGTGTGGCATCGTCCAGGAGTCCTTCCGCCACGGAATAACGTTCCACTAGATCCACCAGCTGATCTGCGGTCGTGGGGTTTCCATGACTCACCATTTTCTCAGGGCTGCCGGTAAGGCTCTTAGGTATTTGTCCAAGACAACTCTTTGGATCATCTCCGGTGCCGTCAACACCTCGGGTTGTAGCCACTTCTTCGTCAGGTGAATGAGGTCGAACATCTGGGATCGGGGAGGTTTATCGGGCTGATAAGTCCATTGGTGCACTCTCTGTGCTCGTACCGCCATCGTCACTCCCAGCCGGGCCAGGATCTCGGCTTTTAGTTTATCAAAATCCTGCGCTGCTTCAGGCTCCAGATCATAGTACGCCTTTTGGGCCTCACAGGCCAGAAACGGAGCAATCAAGCCGGCCCAACGTGCTTTAGGCCACTTTTCCCGCTCCGCTGTCCGTTCAAACGTGGTCAGGTAAGCTTCGACATCATCTTCTGTAGTCAGTTTCTGCCAGTACCGACTCACATGAATCTCCCTCTGGGCAGCTTCCGGATTCACCTCAGGTGCGCTCGCAAGGCGCTGCGCCACCTCCTGCAGGAGTTGGCGGTCTCTCGTGGTCGATTCTACCAGTTCCCTCAGCTGGGCTGTCATTAAGCGGTTAGCTTCTTGCTGCACCGCTGTGGATTGTACCAGTGCTTTCACCACGTCTTCCATGTTGACACTTTAACGTGCTGCCCGCATTCTGCACCAATATGTGAAAACACACTCTGGGTTCGCCTTTGCCAGGGTCAAAGGGCACGTATGTGTCGTGTGTCACTCAGAGCAAGAGCAGAGATTTCGATGCCACTGGCCTTGGCCAGAGTTTATTGTGGTGAAAGCAAACAAAGAAAACAAAACAGCAAACAAAAATCCTTGCCTGTCCGGCACTAACTAAACAGAATGCAGCCTCACTATAGACTGAAGGGCTTCTCCCTTCAGCCAAACCATAGAACCAAAGCTCACTGCTTTCACTCACATGCTTCTCCATACACAGACAGGCCTTCTGTGTTCCCAGGCTGAGAGAGGGGCCCCGCCTGACCTCCCAGACACCTTTTACCTACCCCAACCGCCTCCCACTAATTCATTAGCAGCCAGTTGATACTGACCAGGCTAGGTTGCATATGACAGATACCTGGGAGAGACATATCTGCCCTCATCCACTAATCCCACATGACTCTCACAATATGAAATGACAAACTGTTATTTTTGATCATAAGAATAAGCTCTCTGTCTATATCAAGTTATTTACGAGACAAGCTATACACCATGTTCCAAATTATTATGCAAATGTTCTTTGTTTTTTATTGTCAATGAAACCCATTAATGCTATTGTGTCTTAAGACCGCTTTACACGTCGCAATATCGTTCCGATATTGCATACGATTTCACGGGAGCGCGCACGTTTTTGGCACTTGTCCAAAATCGCATAGGAGATGTTACACAGGGAGATATCGGCAGGCAACGCAACTACGATGTTGTACGCCCCTTTTTCACACTGTGTCTGAGCAACTCAGGGAACGACCAATTAACATTGTAGTGAATAGGGGAAGTTGCGCTCCAAATCGCTGTCACACAGCACGATCCTGCCAAATTGCCTAGCCAATATTGCACGGTTGAACAGCATGCAGAATTCAAAAGCGATATCGTAGTTGCATCATTTTTTAGTTGTGTTGCCCATTTACACGATACAATGCACGAACAATATCGTCTGCAATGACTGTACCACGTGACTTTTTATTGTAGTTGCGTTGCGATATCGTGACGTGTAAAACGGCCTTTAGGGTTTTCTGGATCACTGAAATCAATCTCAGATACCTGTGATAATTAGTTTGGCAGGTGAGCCCAATAAAAGGAAAACTGGATGTTCCACAATATTACGCAGGCCACAGTTTTCAAGTATCATGGGAAAGAAAAAGGATCTCTTTGCTGCCGAAAAGCAACAAATAGTGCAATGCCTTAGACGAGGGATGAAAACATTAGATATTGCACGAGAATTTAAGCGTGATTATTGTACTGAGAAGAGATTTGTGGCTGATTCTGAGCACAGACGTGGTCGTGCAGATAAAGGCAGAATGAGGAAGATTTTTGCCAGGCAAGTTCATCAGATTAAGAGAGCAGCTGCTAATAAGGCCTTACAAAGCAACAAACAGATATTTGAAGCTGCTGGTGCCTCTGGAGTCCCTCAAACCTCAAGGTGTAGGATCCTTCAAAGGCTTGCTGTGTATTAATACACTGTGAAAAAGGCTGTCACACATGTCACACGGGGGAGGAACACAGGATTCTTCCTCCCCCATGTGACACAACATCCTGCAGCGCCCGCCATTATTTGAGCTGGAATTGCGCACGGCGATGTGTAAGGCTGGCTTCACACTTGCAGATGCATCTGCAGCGTTTTGCAGATGCATCTGCAAGTATCAGCATGCAGACCGCGGCCGTGGTGTGAATGCTCTCATTCATTCCTATATGTGAGCCGTAAGCAGGCGTATGCCTGCTTACAGATCACACTCTCCCGCCCGCACTATGGACGCGAGATGTTGCGTCCAAGGTGCGGGGCGGGAGTGTGTGATCTGTCAGCAGGCATACGCCTGCTTACGGCTCACATATAGGAATGAATGAGAGCATTTAGACCGCGGTGCGCCCTATTATAAACATAGGGGCCGCGGTCTGCATGCTGATACTTGCAGATGCATCTGCAAAACGCTGCAGATGCATCTGCAAGTGTGAAGGCAGCCTAATTCCAGTGGTTATAAAGGGCCCTATGGGAAAAAGTGCGCGCAAAAAAGCACCAAAAATTTACATGTTGTTAGTGTAGAAATGCAGCAAAAAAACACAGCAGAAATGCACAGTGGGCACATAACCTTACACATAAAAATGTACAGATTTTTTTGACAAAATTAATCCTTTATAGCTTTAATAATGCAATAATGACAATAGAAGAGTTCCAGTAGTTCCTATGGACAAAAATAACATGAGTACCTAGAAAACGTACTTTTGCCTTTTTCTGACTTGAAAAAAAGTTTTCAATGATTTTAATTAGTTTCGTGACAATGGTGACAATGGTTAAAAGTACCTGTAGACAAGAACACCATAATTTACTGTGCATGTTGCCATTGTGCAGTGCACACCGGCAAAGCAATACAATAATATTTACAGTGAACCTGTCACCAGATTTTTATGTATTCAAGTAAAAGCGCCCCCTTCAGCAGTGCCTATTCTGCATTGTCCACCTCTTGCGTTTTGGTTTTTTCGCGGCCGCAAGTGGGAGATCTGCCGCATGCACCCAGCAGAATCGCACTTTCCGCACCGGACCACAAGCCCATAGACAATGTATGAGGCTTGCCGCATCCAGGCCACAAGTCAGAGGTTAGGCGGACAATCCGGCACATGCAGCGCCGCCTGCCGGATCGGCTGCAAACATCAGTTAAACGCTGATGTGAAAGCAGCCTTAGTTAGGCCCCTTTCACATCAGTGTTTCTTTCAAATTGCAGCAGATCCAGCAGATTTGCCGAATCTGCCGCCTAATGGCCGCACTTGCGACCAGCCCCATGTATTGTCTATGGGGCTAGTGGTCAGGTGTGGCAAGTGCGGTTCCGCCGGATGTGGCAGATCCGGGAGTTGCGGAGGTGAAAAAAATGCCGTCGGCAGTGGTTTTTTTCACCGCCGCAAGTGCCGGATCAGCCGCATCCGGCAGAACCACACTTGCCGCACCCAACCTCAAGCTCCATAGACAACGCGTGGTGCTTGCCACAAGTGCAGCTGTTAGGCTGCAGATGCAGTAAATCTGCTGGATCTGCAACAATTTGAAAAAAAAGCAGATGTGAAAGGGCCCTTAGTACACAAATTATTTAATTATTTAAGCAGGAGCCAAACCCGGCCGGCAGAATCAGCACAGCTTCAGCAGCTCAGGCGCTCAGCTCCTCTATGGCCTCCCAAGACTGAGGTAGGCGGGCCATGTGTCTGTGCCTTCACCAGCATCCGCTGTCTTCCAACGTCCTCCACACGTTGGACCCGTCACGTCATGACGTACGGTGTCAGTGTGGTAGGAAGGAGGGGGGCGGAGTGGAACGGTAAGCGTCAGTGTCAGGTAACTGCACCGTGCAGAATGCGGTGTGGTGTGTGGTGGCACCATGGCAGATTATAACGGGGCAATTTACCCCCTGGGCCATTGGGCCCGGGGCTACAGCCCAGATTGAAGTCATTATTGTCCGTCACTGCTTTCTAACCATGCCAGTTACAGTTTATCCTATGTAGGTCTTTGAGATGTCGTGTCCCAGAGTCTGATAAACATTGTGCTATTTGCTTGATGCGGTTGTGGAAGTTCTCTGTTGTTTGGTTGCTTCCTACCTGCTCTTGTCTTTCCTCCTACAATTTTTGTCTTTACTTTTGTGTGTGAGTGCTTAGTAACAGAATTTTGGTTTTCCTTTGTCTGTCTTTATCTGTGGTTTTCATTACTCCCTTGTACTGGGGAGAGGGGAAATCAGATCAGGATTGGTCAGGAGCAGGGCCAGATCAGAGACTCAGGCCTTCCCACCATTAGGGGTACCACTGAGATAAGGGATAGCATAGGGCCCCCTAGCTTGAGGGACAGATCAGACACCCTGGTTTTCCGTTATCCCATAGTCAACATGACACACACTTAGGCACTTAGATCAAAAAACAATTCTTCTTAGAAGTGGATGCTTGTCACGGGTGGCGCGGGTGACAGGGTGGAGGCCACGCGCAGACGATCTCAGCGTTTGGCCCACCAGCCATAATGGTGGAGGATGGTCCATCTCTTTCAGGGGCATTTACCTTCTGTTTAGATGAAGAGAAGGTGTGATGAGATCTCTCTATTTTGGGGAGACGGCTGTGGAGGTCTTGTGCTCGGTCTGGTTGTATCCACCTGTATTGTAGGTCTCTAGGACCCAGCAGATTCCTTCTACCTTTATAAGGAGGTTCATTACCCTTCCTCAGTGCAGGTGATATTTCCTTGTGGACTCTTTATCCTTGCTCCAGCAGAAGCTGAGGTTGTGAGCTCGCTGTGGTCTGCTGAAAGATAAGTGTTTCTTTTCCCCAAATGTCTGTCTTCCCTGGTGTTTGTCTTTAGTTGTTAGTGGAGGGGTCTAGTGCACCTCTCCATCTGATCCTTAGATAAGATAGTGCTAGGATCAGAGAGGGACGAGGTTCGTGGTCGGCGACAGTTGAGGAGACTGTACAGGGACGTTAGGGCAGACAGGGTCAGCCCTAGTAAGTCTAGGGGTCACCTTTCTCCTTCTTGTGCCCTTAGCAGTAGGGACCCCTTATTCCCCCCCCCCCGTCGTTATCCTACGCTGGGTGTCTTCCCCACTCCCAGCGTGACAATGCTTCCTCCTCAGGGGCTAGGGTCGTCTTCACGCAGACGTCTGCAACAGGTCAGATGGTGATCTGTGGCTACTTTTCCAAGGTTTTCTCAGAATGTTAATGCAACTACTCGATTGTCGACTGAGAATTGTTGGCGATCAAGATGGCACTGGAGGAGTAGTGATACCTGCTGGAAGGTACAGTTTATGCTGTTGTCATCTATACTGACCACAATAACCTGTCCTACCTGCAGCCAGCCCAAAGGTTGAATCTGACAAGGTCTTATGGTCACTATTCTTCTCCCAATTCGAAGAAGAAAATGAAGCATATTATTGAGCCTTCCAAAATGCTCATGGTCACTCCAGTGAAGTTGTCCCAGATATCACCCTGCAAGACATTCGTTGCTGAGAGAGAAAGAAATTGAGTGTTGCAGTGGGGACGTGTCTAAGCTGGCTGGTAACATTGGTCAAAAAAAGACGGCTCAGCTTATCTCACGACAATACTGGTGACCTACTCTGTGCAAGGATGTCATGGACTTCATTGCTACCTGTCCTTCATATGCCAGCAACAAGACTCCTAAAAAGCTGCCTGTTGGTTGCCTTTTGCCACTACCCGTTCCAGTCGTTCCATGGATTTCATAACCGATTTTCCGGTGTCCTCAGGCTGCTCCATCTTTTGGGGGGTAGTAGATAGGTTCTCAAAGATCAGGGCCGTATTTGCCACTAGGAACCGGGGGCCCGTGCCTATAGCGGCAGGTTCCAGGGGGCAGTGCCGCGATCAAGAGTAAAAAAAAAATTTCTTTTTTTTTAAATCTTCCTCCCTCCTCCAAACTCTGTTTTTGGAGTAGGGAGGGGAGTGTCACATTCATTTGTAATCACCCCTTTAAGACACGATTACAAGTGAATGTGTGAGTGCCCCGAGACCTCCTTGGTCAGTGAAGCTCCAATCAGCTTCCTGCCCCGATGTGCGGCGCTCACACTGCAGAGGTCAGCAGCATGATGATGTCATCACACTGTTGACAGGACTCTGCAGAGCGCATAGGAGGAGGCAGATGTTGCTGGTGCCGGGAGCAGGGAGCCTGGAGCGTGGATCAGGTAAGCGCTATTAAGCTGAAGATAGGGAAGGCAGCCTGGTAGGTGCAATATGGTGAACGAGGGAGAATGGAGAAAGGGTGGCTCAGCATGGAAATTGAAGGGGGTGAGGAGAAAGGGGGGTGCAGCATGGAGATTGAAGGGGGTGAGGAGAAAGGAGGGTGCAGCATGGAGACTGGAGGGGGAGAATGGGGGGTGCAGCATGGAGACTGAAGGGGTGTGGGAGAATGGAGAAAGAGGGTGCAGCATGGAGACTGAAGGGGAGGGTGAGAAAGGCAGGATGCAGCATGGGGACTGAAGGGTAGGGGAAGAATGGAGGAAGGTGGTGCAGCATGGAGACTAGAGGGGAGGAGGGAGGAATTGGGGTTCAGCATGGAGACTGGAGGGGGGAAATGGAGAATGGGGGGTGCAGCATGGAGACTGGAGGGGGAGAATAGAGAAAGGAGGATGCAGCATGGAAACTTAAGGGGAGGGGTAGAATGAAAAAAGGGAGGTTCAGCATGGAGACTGAAGTAGAGGGGGAGAATGGGAAAATGGAGAAAAGGGGGGTGCAGCATGGAGACTTGAGGGGGAGAATGGGGGGTACAGCATAGAGACTGAAGGAGAGTGGAAGAATGAAGAAAGAGGGATGCAGCATGGAGACTGAAGGGGAGAATGGAGAAAGGAAACGTGCATAATATAGACTGAAGGGGAGGGGGAGAATGAAGAAAAGGGGATGCAGCATGGAGACTGGGGGGAGAATGAGAAAGGGGGGTGTAGCACGGAGAATGGAAGGGAGGGGGAGAAAGGGAATGCATCAAGGAGCCTGGAGAATGGAGAAAATAGGGGTCTAGCATGGAGACTGGAGGGGAGAATGAAGAAAGGGGGAGTGCATCATGGAGACTGAAGGGGAGGGGGAGAATGCAAAATGAGGGGGGTGTGCAGCATGGAGACTGGGGGAAGGGGGACAATGCAAAATGGTCAATTTCCTACAGAAGTCACGTAACATAAGAATATCATGTGACCACTGGGAGTCACTGAGCAGATATCACAGGAATAGAACTAGTGTGGGGTATTAATTTCTTTTTCCTTTTATATTTTCTTCCTTTATATATGGCACTTTGGCAGTTAAGAAGTGTCTGTTAAGCAATATATTCAGCTAGCAATATCCAACTTAGGCTAGGTTTACACATACTGTATGCAGTGATAACCATTGAGAACTGCATCAGGGTTTCAATTTGAATACTAAAAAAACAGGATTCTGATGTAAACTGTGATGATAAAATCCAGATGGAGCCATTCATTAATATGATACCATTGTAGTAACTTTGAACAATGTCTGAATTTTTCAGATATGCACAAAAATATAGTCTGCCATGTCTGAAAAAGACGAACATTGCCAAGATGGAGTCCAGAAAGTGTTCAAAGTGATGCAGTCAACCACATAAAAATGAATTACTCCGTCGGGCTTTACGTTGGAATCCTCTTTTTCAAGGATATCAGAAAAACAGCTACAGTATTCTTCAGAGAGCACTTTGTGTGAATTTATCTTTATCTGTTTAAACAGGAAGTCAAAATTTTTCACAACTAATAAAGTGGTAAATCAAAACTAATTAGGGAAAATGGAATGGCAATTATTACATGGAATAATGGTGTAACACCCACAGGGCATGATGATGTAGAGTGGACTCACTAGACCACTGATGGTGCAGTGGCAGCTGTATACCCGACACTCAAGAGACATAGTAACATAGTATTTAAGGTTGAAGGAAGACCTTAAAGGCCACGTTACACACACAGATATCTGTGACCAACATCTGAACAGATCTCTGGTTGCAGTGAAATCATGGACACATTGTTCCATTTTGTGGCTGTCTACAAAATGGAGCAATGTGTCCATGATTTCACTGCAACCAGTAAGTTGTTCAGAAGTTGGACAGATAAGTTGGTGTGTGTAAAGTGGCCATAACATGTTGATCCAGAGGAAGGCAACGGTAAGCTCCACACTGGGGAAAAAAAATCCTTCCTGACTCCAGATATGGCAATCAGGGCCACTTTACACACACCAACTTATCTGTCCAACTTCTGACCAACTTGCTGGTTGCAGTGAAATCATGGACACATTGCTCCATTTGTACACAGCCACAAAATGGAGCAATGTGTCCATGATTTCACTGCAACCAGCAAGTTGGTCAGAAGTTGGACAGATAAGTTGGTGTGTGTTAAGTGGCCCTCAGACTAGTTCCCTGGATCAACGCCCTATCAAAGAATCTAGTATATAAAACTGGTAACATTATATTTTTCAAGAAAGGCATCCAGGCCATTCTTAAATTTTAGTAGTGACTCACTCATTACAACATTATATGGCAGAGAGTTCCACAGTCTCTCTGCTCTTAAGGTACCTTCACACGCGGCAATATTACCAGGCAATTTCACTGGCAATTTGCTGGTTGCAGTGAAATCATGGACACATTGTTCCATTTGTACACAGCAACAAAATAGAACAATGTGTCCATGATTTCACTGCAACCAGCAAATTGCCAGTTAAATTGACTAGCAATATTGCCACGTGTGAAGGTACCTTTACAGTAAAGAATCCACATCTGTGATTATGATTAAACCTTCCTTCCTCCAAAGGTAGAGGATGCCCCCTTGTCCCGGTCTCAGGCTTGAGAGTAAAAAGATCATTAAAAGGGTCTCTGTACTGTCCCCTCATATATTTATACATTATTATAAGATCACCCCCCTAAGCCTTTGTTTTTCCAAACTAAATAACCCCAACTTTAATAACCTGTCTTGCTATTTCATACCCCTCAGTCCTCTAATAACCTTGTTCGCTGTTTTCTGCACCCGCTCTAGTTCAGCTATATCTTTCTTATACACCGGAGACCAGAACTGTACACAGTATTCTAAGTGTGGTCGCACTAGTGACCTGAATAGAGGGGAAATTATGTTCTCTTCATGAGCATCTATGCCTCTTTTAATGCATCCCATTATTTTATTTGCCTTTGACACTGGGCATTAAATGTGAGTTTATCGTCTACCCATACACCCAGGTCTTTTTCAGTGGTAGTTTTGCCCAGTGTTTTACAATTAAGAACATAATTATACATTTTATTTCCTCTGCCCAAGTGCATGACCTTACATTTATCCCCATTAAAGGCTCATTTGCCATTTAGCAGCCTAAGCTTCTAGTTTACATAAATCCTCCTGTAATATAAAATTGTCCTCCTCTGTATTGATTACCCTGCAGAGTATAGTGTCATCTGCAAATATTGAGATTCTACTCTGTATGCCCCCTACAAGGTCATTAATAAATATGTTATAAAGAAGCGGGTCCAATACTGACCCCTGTGGTACCCCACTGTTAACTGTGACCAATTCTGAGTGTGTTCCATTAATAACCACCCTTTGTTTCCTATCACTGAGCCAGTTCTTAACCCACTTACAAATATTTTCCCCTCAGTACACTAACACCGGATCTGGGAAACGATCCTGTTTTTTCTCGGATCCGAGCTCCATAGACCGTCATATTAACTGAATCAGACAGTGTCGGATCGGATCCGATGCTGTCCGATTGTGTCCGCTGTGCCCAAAATCTGAGCAATCTCCGATTTTGGGGACGTGAAAAGTGCGGACACAATCGGACCCCTGAACACACGAATAGCCATTAAGAACCTATCTGTGCCCATAGGCATATATGGGGGCCAAATCGGATCCGTGGCTATCCGTTTTACAACGGATGGCTATGGATCCCCAAAAAACGTGATGTGAAGGGGGTCTAACTGAGCACTGACACTGTATTATTTAGGAAGTTTTCCAAAATAAATAGTCCAGTAATTTTTTATATATTTTTTAAATATGTTCTTCAATATTAGATTCTCTACAATGTACAAAAATTTTTAATCAAATATGAATAGGTGTCATCCACCCTCAATGCAATATACAACCATCAAAAAGAAACAAGGGTATCTTTAAAAAAATGTTTTTACTTGATTATTAGGCTTAAAAATTTAAGCTTAATAGCTTAATCAGTTCAAAAATAAAATAGAAACAAACAGAAAATGGTATGAGTATGGAGAAAAAACTACCGTATATACTCATGTATAAGCCGACCCATGTACAAGCCGACCCGGCTACTTTTGCCCCCAAAACCTGGGAAAACCTATTGACTCGTGTATAAGCCGAGGGTGGACCTCAGCACAGGTATACAGCCCCCAGAAATGTGGTATACAGGCCTCCCCAGTGGTATATACAGGCCCCAGCAGTGTTACAGCAGCAGCCCCAGTGGTATATACAGCAGCAGCCCCAATGGTATATACAGCAGCAGCCCCAATGGTATATACAGCAGCAGCCCCAATGGTATATACAGCAGCAGCCCCAGATGTATATATAGCAGCAGCCCCAGTGGTATATATAGCAGCAGCCCCAGAGGTATATATAGCAGCAGCCCCAGAGGTATATATAGCAGCAGCCCCAGTGGTATATATAGCAGCAGCCCCAGAGGTATATACAGCAGCAGCCCCAGTGGTATATATAGCAGCAGCCCCAGTGGTATATATAGCAGCAGCCCCAGAGGTATATATAGCAGCAGCCCCAATGGTATCTACAGCAGCAGCCCCAGAGGTATATACAGCAGCAGCCCCAGTGGTATATATAGCAGCAGCCCCAGAGGTATATATAGCAGCAGCCCCAGTGGTATATATAGCAGCAGCCCCAGAGGTATATACAGCAGCAGCCCCAGTGGTATACAGGCCGCCCGCCCGCCACCATCAGTATACATGCGCCCCCCCCTATCAGTATCCAGGGCCCCCCCTTGCAGCCCAAACCTGTAAAGTAAAATCATTATACTTACACCTGTGGCTGCCGCCGTCCCCGCTCTGCACCGCGCTCCTCCATCTTCTTCCGTCTTCCTCCTCTGCCGCAGACAATGACGTCATTGCCTGCGTCCATCGGAGGAAGACGGAAGAAGATGGAGGAGCGTGGTGCAGAGCGGGGACAGCGGCGGCCACAGGTGTAAGTATAATGATCTTGCTTTACAGGTTTGGGCTGCAAGGGGGGGCCCTGGATACTGATGGGGGGGCGCATGTATACTGATGGTGGCGGGCGGGCAGGCGGGCGGCCTGTGTATTATACTCGCGTATAAGCCGAGGGGGTACTTTTCAGCCCAATTTTTGGGCTGAAAAACTGGGCTTATACGCGAGTATATACGGTAGTTATTTTTCCTTTTTTTATATATATATCAAGAGAACAGTGTCTCACAGCATGCTACGGGGGCCAGAAGGCGATACTCAAAATATTTTTTTGATATTAAAAAAAAAGGAAAAATAACTGTAGTTTTCACTCCATACTCATACCATTTTCTGTTTGTTTCTATTTTGTTATTTATGAACTGATTAAGCTATTAAGCTTACATTTTTAAGCCTAATAATAAAGTAAAAAATTTTTTTAAAGATACCCTTGTTTCTTTTTGATGCTTGTAATGTACAAAAAATGTCCGCTACAGCACATCTCCGGCAAGCTGTATTTCAGAGCATAATATATGTACAAGTATATTACAGATGTTATTTATTATCAAAAAAGCGCATTACCCAGAGCATTCTTAAGGGGGACCGAGTATCAAGATTTTCTATGTTAAAGTAGAGGCATGGTCATAATGGCACTGTTATACTGGTTAAATTAATATCTTAAGTGAACAAATCCTCTTTATGGTTCTTCTTTAATCAGAATTTGACATTTTTATGATTTAGGTGCACAAGGGTGGGACAGTGGGTAGGGACTTCAGCTCCTGCTTCGGCCCTTCCTCTGGCTTTTTATTACTAGCCTTCTGTTAGTTCACACTAGGGTCTTCCTCACCGCAGATTGCATTGTGCAGATTGATGTCCTTGCATTCTTGAATAAAAGTGTGCCCTTGGCGGCACATGCGCAGATTGAGATCTTGGCTAATGACATGCTTTAGAGATTTAATTCAACCAATATCTCAATCTGTGCATGTCATTGAACACCGGCCGGTGGTCATTACGCCCAAGTGCCACCGCCAGCGATACTTTATTTGAAGATCGCTGATATATCAATCTGGCAGTGAAAGGTGGGGTAGGAAAAGAAGCCGAAGACCCTACACACAGTTCTGACTCTATGCAGCAAAATTTTATTATACGAAAACTGTAAATCCTGATTAAAGAACCAAGATTCACTTTAAGTATAAATAACTAATCCCAAATTTAGAGTACTCACTAACTAAGGGAAAAACTTCACCTTTAATAAATTATCAACTAAATACCCCAATGCTACCACTGGTGGTACAGGGTCTGTGCATATTTAAAAAAACATCATGACCAGTGAAAAAGTGAAGACATTTATGGCTCTTGACAGGGATGGCGACATTGTTATCAAATCCTTGGAGAAGGGTGGCAATGTCATTGTCCTTCATAGAGCTTATTACAGACGCATATGTCTGGAAGTATTGTCAGATCATGTTATATAACCTTTGATTCTGATCCTACAGACCTTTTTTGGAGGGATCTGAGAAATATTGTAGATGGCCTATATACTCATCCTTCATGTTATATTCTTTGTTTTCCCCGAAAAAGGCTCTGCTTTACCTCTAACCCGTGAATCTCAAATCTTTCAGTTTCGCCTAAAAAGACTGTTAAGCTAGCTTCACACCGCGGCAAGATCCGATCCAGGGCTGTCCAGTGTAAACCAGACTGCCCAGGACCGGATTTTTGCCCCATAGTATCCTGTGGAGCTGGATGGCAGCTCTCTGCCATCCATTTTCCATCTCTCTGGAGTAATCCGGGAGAAATCAGATTTCTCTCCTGGACACAAAACCGTTGCTTGCAATGGTTTTGTGTCCTGGGAGAAAAATCTCTCCAAATTGGCTTCTCCCAGATCCGGTGTATTCCGGCGCTCCCTAACATAGGAGCCTATGGGGCCGGATTGCTCCGATCCTCCGGGAACCTGACACCGGCGGCTGCACGCTGCTGTTATTTCAGGACCGCGGCTAGCGCCCCGCGAGCCGCGGTCCTGAATCATCAGCAGCGGCTGCACACCGGACCGGAGGGCATATTTGCCCTCCGGTTCTGTGTGCTGATCTGGTCCGGGGCTGTCAGGTTCATCCTTGACAGCCCCGGATCGGACGCTGCCATGGTGTGAATCCGCCCTTAGGCCTCAACTTGTGATTCTCAAATCCTCTAGTTTCCCCTAAAAAAGCTCTGTTTGGTCTACAACCTGCAATTCTCAAATCCTTCAGTTTCCCCTAAAAAGGTATTTTTTGATCTTTAACCTGTGATTTTCAAATCCTTCAGTTTCCCCTAAAAAGCCTCTGTTTGACCTCTAACCTGTGATTCTCTAATCCTGCATTTTCCCTAAAAAGGCTCTATTTGGCCTCTAACCTGTGATTCTTAAATGCTTCAGTTTCACCTAAAAAGGTATTTTTTGGCCAGTAACCTGTGATTCTCAAATCATTCAGTCTTCCCTAAAAAGGCTCTGTGTTGGCCTCTAACCTGTGAAATCCTTCAGTTGAGAGAATCACAGGTTAGAGGCTAAACAAAGCCATTTTAAGGGAAGCTGAAGGAGGCTGTACTCACTAAAAGTATTGGGGCATACTCTCTTGGCAGCTAGATTAATGCACACAGCAATGTTTTATAAATAAATACTCCATTTGGTTTATTATCACACATAAACCACTTTATGCAAAGTATGCATCACAGAACTAACATACAGACCATTGCCTTCAGCGGGTATGCCTGCACGCTTTACAGAAACATATACAACCAATAGTCCGTTTCTACTGTAGATATGTCTGCACATACTGGCTATCATACCGCTTCTGTGTTACAGTGAGGATATAGCAGTCCTTCACTCATTGACCTAAGTCAGTAACATAAATTCCCTTTTCTTGGGGGTCATCTGTCAGAAGTGTTGCCAGCTTCACAGTCTGGCTCCAGACAGTCTTGCCATCCAGGAAGTCACTTATCGTCACCTGTAGTAAGATCAGATCCTCAGAGCCTTGGCCTCTTCCTGGGCTCTCAGAAGCTCTAGCCAGCTCCACAATCACACAAGGCTTGTTCACCATGTGCTGCAAATAGGAAGTCTGCAACTCACAGGACCATCTTATTGAGCCTCCTTAACTCAGCTCCTCAAACCTCTGAAGCACTTGAACTCTCTTCACACAAGGTCTTTGCTTCAGACCTTACTTCATCAGTGGTTTCTTCCGCCTTCTTGAAAAATGGGCCTCCCTCCAAAATGGGCCCCGGGTCCACCCACCTCTTCAGTCCGGCCCTGCCCATACCCCAGAAGTGCATTAGACTACCGGTGCCGTGTGCTTAACTTTTGGTTAACACGTGCAAGACGAATGGTGGAGTGCACATTTGGAATTCTAACTGCCAAATGGCGCATACTGCTATCCCCATTCAACTGAGTGAGACACATGTGGATTCGGTTATTAAAGCCTCTGTCATATTGCATAATTTCAATGATAAAGAGTCCATTTACTGGGCACTACTGGGCTGGGAGAAGTGCTTACTTTTCCAATTTATGGGCATGTTCGAGGTGGAGCATTCTAGGGCAGATTCTTGGTTATATTAGCCAAGAATCTGACACATATAAATATGGTAAACTTTGACTGAGCCGGTAACTGAAGTACATTAGGGGTAACCGAGAAAAGGGTTAAAAAATATAGTATCTGGAATTATACCTAGTAATGTATTGGTGATGTATGAAAAAAATAGTAATTCTAATAAATAGGACTTAATTTCACCCAGGTCCTAGGGATAGACTGTGAGATTAGTAATTACTATTCAAGCAGTTTTCCCATAAAAGTAATAGAGGGCTTTTACCATAGGCATGTTGGTACAGGAGTATCATCTAGAAAGAATACGGTACCTGTATAGATAGCACGGGGAAACTCAATAAGATAGTGTACTGACCTGCACGTAACATACGCTAATTGAAATGAAATGTATTCATGCTCAATGTATATAGTTTTATAATAATCTAGCGCACACAGTGTCATTGTTGTAAATTAATATTTGTTTTTATCATGTGTCACTTATTAAACACTATTGTATTATACGGTGCGGTGATGATGCCATTGACCGTCCCCTATATAAGGGCGGAAGTGACGTCACACGCCAGACATTGAGGTCCGTGGAAGGGGTAGGAGCCCCGAAACGGAGATCCGTCATCTCTGCTGTCTCTGCACCCCCTCCCTTCTGAGCGGGACCCTGGAATGAGGGTACCCAAATAAAGCAACATTGAAACACGCCCGGTGAGTGCCGTTATCTTTTTTCTTTTTTTGCTATATTGCATAATTTCACTCCCTTGCATGATCGGCCTAATGACGAATCCACATGTGTCCCTCACTCACCAATCCGTACTCTCCGGTAGTATTGGTTAGTAGGCGGAGGCATGAGCCATCTGCCCTCCGCGTGCGTGAACAATTTGCCGAATATTTTGTTTCACCTGAAAGGTAAGTACGTGGCAGGAGGATTGTGTCACTGGGCAGTAAATTTTAGTTTTGTTACCGCATGTTCAATATAACTTGATTGATGTCGGCTCGGTAAACGGTACAGAATGCATTGTGTGACTCGTTACATTTCATTTATACTGTTAAAATTATTGTTCGTAAGTTGTTACGTTAAAAGAAAAAACTGAGAAGCATTTTGTTTGTTTTTTTACTCATGTTAATGGGGACACATAAGACATCACAACAGGAGCATATTTGTCTCATGTTATACTATATCGTTTATGACCAGCACTCAGTGGTGGGAGGTTGATGGTGCTATGTAGGAAAGGATCTCGTGATCTCTATCATAGAATCCAAGCACTCATCTGATTCAGTTTCAAGTGATTTATTGTGAAGCACACATGGATGGTGAGGTGACAGCAGCAATAACGTTTTGGCCCCCTACTAGGCCTTTCTCAACACGTCACTGCTAATGATGTTAGGAGAGTATACATCAGGTATGGAGCACTGTATGGTAAGACGAGGGCCCCTTGCACCATGGAACAGTACATCTGTTGCAGGCCTATTGGGCAATGTATCTGTGCAGGCTTTGTGCTGTACCCATAGGTATGTGGAATGTTCCAGAATGCTGGAGTATCGTCTTAGTATGCTTATGATAGCCCCTGATGTGGTAGCTCCCAGTGTGTGACCCCTGGTCTGGGGAAGTACCGTTAGTATCATAGGCACGGACGGTGCTGGCTCTCCCAAGACTACGTTTTGAGAAAGGTCTAATAGGGGGCCAAAACATTATTGCTGCTGTCACCTCACCATCCATGTGTGCTTCACAATAAATCACTTGAAACTGAATCAGATGAGTGCTTGGATTCTATTATAACTATATTTGTCTCATGTGTCCATTTTTTGTAGGTTTAAATAATACAAATAAAAATTACAGCCACAGTAAGTCTTTATGAACCTGAAAAAAAGGCTACACTAACAAATAACACCTCTACATGTTGGTGTAGGTTGTTTGGTCACTGTTTGTGTGTTGGCCTTCTACACTTCCCTGGCTACCATGCACATTTACCATTTCTAGAGTCTGGTGAAGGTCTTCTGGTAATTCCCTATTTGCTGCATGTGTTTGCCTATTTTGTGGCAATGTGTGCCCCATGGTATCCTGCTGTTGTCTGGTTACAGGTACTTCTGCGGCCTGTCTCCCACTTTGTGGCATGCGCACAAAATCACCCCTCTGCTGAGCAATATGTCCACCCTGGTTCAGCTGCCTTGGTTGATGACATGCTGCTCCATACTGTGGTAGACTGGACCAATCAATGTTGACTGGCATGGTTTGATGAACTTGTTGGTCCCGTGATTGTGTCACAGACGACCACATACCAGATTGGTTGTGTGTGGACCTCGGATGTTCAGGGTTGTTCTATTGGGCGGGTGCCATGAGGCCTACTTTAGAGGCATGTTGCAAATGCAGCATTTCTTGAAATGGTCGCCACAGTGGACAAAGATTTGGACATCTGGCAATACTATGCGAGGCATGTAAGGATGCTGAGGCTGATGGTACTGCTGGGTGCTGGGTGTGGGTCCAGTCAAGTAAGTTATCTGGTGAGTTCTGCCACTGCTCCAGCATGTTGAAGACCAAACGTGAATGATTTGGTGGCACACATGCATCCAGCACTATTTATATAGCAGCGCTTGCACGCAGCCTGTACCTCCCACAAATAACTGCTGAGGCTGCAAAGGCTTCCTCACCATCATCACTCACAGACCTCGCAAAGTACTGCAAGACCCCCGTGTCCACGTCGCGCCGTATATTGGTGGATGACAATTGCCTAAGACGCCTTGAGCGAAGTGTCACAGGTGAGGAAAGGCTCCCCTTTGCCCTGGCCAAGGTGGGTCTGGTACTTTGCCCTTGCTCCCTTGGTGACTGGGGTTGGGCAGATGTCAATGGTGGCCCCTGTGAAGGCTCTTCAGATGATTGCGACTCAGGGACAGCAGCACTGGATGAGGCCACGGGATGTTTGTGGAACACTGAAGGGCCTAAGATCTTGTCACCAGAATTGGCAGATTCTTCAACGTGGTGCTCAGACTCTGAGGCAGAAGGGTTCCTCAAGTTGCTGTCAGTTCTATATTCTAACAAATAACAACAATGACTACACTTGTGTTCACAAATCCCAACATATCATGAACACAAATTAGAAAGAACAATACATACATACAGTTGTGGCCAAAAGTATTGACACCCCTGCAATTCTGCCAGATAATACTCAGTTTCTTCCTGAAAATCATTGCAATCACAAATTCTTTGGTTTATTATCTTAATTTAATTTGTCTTCAATGAAAAAACACAACAGAGAATGAAGCAAAAAGCAAAACATTGATCATTTCACACAAAACTCCAAAAATGGGCCAGACAAAAGTATTGGCACCCTCAGCCTAATACTTGGTTGCACAACCTTTAGCCAAAATAACTGCGATCGACCGCTTCTGGTAACCATCAATGAGTTTCTTACAATGCTCTGCTGGAATTTTAGATCATTCTTTTTTGGCAAACTGCTCCAGGTCCCTGATATTTGAAGGGTGCCTTCTCCAAACTGCCATTTTTAGATCTCTCCACAGGTGTTCTATGGGATTCAGGTCTGGACTCATTGCTGGCCACCTTAGAAGTCTCCAGTGCTTTCTCTCAAACCATTTTCTAGTGCTTTTTGAAGTGTGTTTTGGGTCATTGTCCTGCTGGAAGACCCATGACCTCTGAGGGAGACCCAGCTTTCTTCCACTGCGCCCTACATTATGCTGCAAAATTCAGGAACATTCAGGTCTTTGGAGATGGATTTGTAGCCTTGAGATTGCTTATGCTTCTTCACAATTTGGTTTCTCAAGTCCTCAGTTCTTTGAGCATGGAGAAAAGAAAGAAGACCAATGTGGTACACACAAGGACACAGGAAAGAGGTTGAGTCAACTTTAATTCATGTCAACTGGCTGCAAGTGTGGTTTAGTTATTGCCAACACCTGTTAGGTGCCACAGGTAAGTTACAGGTGCTGTTAATTACACAAATTAGAGAAGCATCACATGATTTTTCTAACAGTGCCAATACTTTTGTTCACTCCCTTTTTTATGTTTGGTGTGGAATTATATCCAATTTGGCTTTAGGACAATTCTTCTTGTGTTTTTTCATTGAAGACAAATTAAATGAAGATAATAATACCAAAGAATTTGTGATTGCAATCATTTTCAGGAAGAAACTGAGTATTATCTGACAGAATTGCAGGGGTGTCAATACTTTTGGCCACAACTGCACATATGGTCTCAGGTCCACCACGGGTGCTAGGAAAGATAAGCGCTGAAAATATATATATAGACCCTATTCCTTGGCGCTACAGAGCCAATGGGCAGCATATATTTAAACTCCCGACAGTATTGGTCACGGCAACTTCTCCACCGCTCAGCTACCATGTCCACTGCATAATTTAAAAAATCATTGATTAACAATTTTCTAAACAACACCTATTACACACTGACACCTCTAGTCCAATTACAGTTGATTAGCAGATTTTGAAGAATGATACATTACCAAGGTTTAAGTGTACGTCCCGCAAACTGTTGTCAAAACACAGCAAAAGTTGCCTGGTGATGCAAGTCCAGGATGCATTTTTCTTCCTCCTGTCCACATACCCTTGGTCTCTAGGGTCCCACAACTCTGGCTTCTCCTGGAGCAGGACGATCAGCATCTCAAAATCTATGTTGTAGGCCATGTTGTGTTGGATCCGTGGAGGCGTCCTTCCAGGAGTTGTGTGATTTCTGCAGCCAGTTACTTCCTGAGTAGTCATGTGATGCTTCCTTATCAGCGCTTATTACAAGCTTCAGAGGGTTTCAGCTGTGAGAAAAACACTTCTGACGCAGAAGGTCTGAGTGCGGTCTGTGATTTTGTCAAACCCATAGACTTGCATTGGCAAGTCTCGCTCGTGAATCGCATACTGTTGCAGCATGTTGTGACTTTTTCTCATCCGGAATGCGGATGAGAAAAAAAGCGTCCGACACACGCCAATGTGCTTTCAGACACTGAATAACATTGGTACAAGTGCAATGCGATAAAATTACGCATTGCACTCGTCCGAGTTTCACGTCAGTGTGTCCGTACCCTATGGGTGAAAAATGCTGCAAAAAACACTGAAACAAGTGACATGCTGCAGATTTTTTTTTTGCAGCAAAATCTGCACCATTTCTGCAATGGAAAAAAATCCAGCATGAGCACAACACTTCAGAAATCCCACAGAGTTTGCTGGGTTTCAGATTTTACACAAATCTGCACCTTTATCCACAGCAAAATCTGCACCAAAATCTGCAGTGTGGGCAAAAGCCCCTTATACTTTTCCTCCTGGTTTTTGGTTATACTGAGGTAAAAAAAAATCACCAAATACTTTGTTATAACATGAGCTGCTTGTGGTGTAAAAATTGTAGCAAAAGCAGCCATGAAACTGCAACGTGTGAATAGACCTTTATGGCAGATACAGATATATAGGAGGTTTGGGAACCACAGAAATGGGGCATGTGGAAAATACAGTACCAGATGCCAGTGTGCCCTTATCACTTGCAATAGGCGTAAGGAGAATGTTACCTAAGGACATAACTGATACCATCATGTAAAACGTGAAAGACAAAAGAAATATAGGGGGCGCACTAGTGCATTACCATTATTACCAAGTGGGAAGATTCAATTAAGTAATCACTAACCTATTCCTGTTGTGCAATCCCCGCACAACAATGGTGTAGATTTAGAAAGTGGTCGGGGTCTCCTTTCTCCTGGTTCAAGTTCTAAGTCTGCAGGTCCTAAAGTCTCTGCGAGCTGCTCCAACCGTGCTCTTCAATAAGATAGGATAAGTGAATTCAATTTGCACGGTCTCGTGCTGAGCGCTCCAAAACAAAGCTGAGGACTCTGCTGACTGGAAAGTCCTTTTATTGAAAATCCTCCATCCGCCACGACATGTTTCGACGGTGTAGTACCGTCTTTCTCAAGTGGATTCCACTTGAGAAAGACGGTACTACACCGTTGAAACATGTCGTGGCGGATGGAGGATTTTCAATAAAAGGACTTTCCAGTCAGCAGAGTCCTCAGCTTTGTTTTGGAGCGCTCAGCACGAGACCGTGCAAATTGAATTCACCAATCATGTAAAACATGACAGGGTAAGGCTTCTACACGGGATGCTAGTGTGGCAACCATGTCACTTCCGGGGTATACGGCAATAGGAACGGCAGCATTGCAGCACCGCCGGGTGCTCTGTCTGCGTCTTCTACCGCGGGGCAAGCATCGTCTACTCTCAGCGCAGGATCTCCCGGCTGCGACATCTTTCCGCCCCCTTAGTGAATCCTGACCCTTCCGGTCTTTTACTTCTGTAGGGATGTACAACTTTGGTTCCGCCGGTGAGACAGGGTTTCTCGTCCCCACCGGATGTCATCAGAGTGCAGGTTGGGCCTCAATTTGCGCCCCTGGGAGGGTGCCGCCCACGATGATATGCCCCCCCTGTTTCCCACGCGCTGGGAGTGTTAACAATGGTGGCAGTCACAAACACGTATTTCACACAGTTCACGGAATACAGTACCCGATTTACCGAGCACGGAATCCTGTTCGTGACGCCAAGAGCTGAGGGGCCCCAGGGCAATGGGGCACTCAGAACCGGCAATAATGTCTCTGGAGAGTCACAGGGGCTGCGAGTCTCCGTGACCCTGGGTTCAGCTTAAAAAAAGGGGAGTTTCTGGCTTAGTAAGGGAAGGGGATTATGGACGGGAGAGTTTTGTGATGCCACCCGTGGTGTGTGGCTATAGTGGGCCACTGCTGCTGCAGAACCTCCGAGGTGATGGACAACAGCTGTGATGGAGTGGCTCTCCACGGGCAGAGCAGTCCCCCGGAGCAGTGATGGTAGTTTAGGGTGTAGGATGCAGGACGACGGGCACAAGCACAAGGCAGACTCAACTGTCTTGTTGTTCAAGCAGTCCTTTACTGAGGATGATGATACTGGTTCGGAGCAGTTGTCCGTGGAGTCCTAGCTGAGAGCAACTTGGGGTCTTTCTCACCGAGCCAGGTCTTTGGCTCCCTTTCTGCGCTCGTTTGTTGGCTCCTGCAACTGCATCAGTTAAGCTGCCGGCCCAGTCTCTTCCTACGAGGTGCCATTATGACAGGCAACTCGAGTCCTTTCTAAAGTCCCAGTTACACACACAGATAATTGTGCAGAGATTGTTCGCAGATCTCGGGTTGCAGTGAAATCATGGACACATTGTTCCATGTGTACACGGCCACAAAATGGAACAATGTGTCCATGATTTCACTGCAACCAGAGATCTGCAAACAATCTCTGCACAATAATATGTGTGTGTGTAACTGGGCCTTTACCCTGGTTAGGGGTATATGTTCCTGATCTCTTTCCGCTGCAGTGTCTCCAGGCACAGTATGGCTGGGAAACCTGGAATACCCCACCTTCTGGTGTTGACTGCCAGGATGGGAGACCCTGCACAGTCTCGGAACCGGGGTCTGTTCTCTGAGCTTTCCTCTGGGGTGAATACGGGATCGCTCAGCCTCCCAGGTGTGTTCCTGCAATGTTCCTCAGACCCTAGCCTTAGGTCTGGAACCAAGTTAACAATAATGAGACAAGCTGAGGAGCTACTAGTCCACCAGGATGTCTTCCTCAGTCATCCCAGGAACTGAACTGTGCGGCACCTGAGATGAGCTTAGCACTGCTCTTTTACTCCCAGGTCCACTTCACAGTCCTCCTAGGAACTGCACTGACTGGCTCCGCCCAAGACCAGAGGCAGGTGTTGTGAGTGTGTGTGTGGGTTGCCTGATGAGAAGTCCGGTTGTTACTCTCAGCGTGACACAACCACCTGGGGGCAGTGATGACACCAGGGGCTGACTGGCAGATGTTGCCCTGGGGGGCATTCTGCCTCTGCCAGACAACTGAGGACCGGGGGGGGGATGGGGGGACGCTGAGCCCAGCTGAGGAGCGGGAAGGGGAAGGGGGGGTTTGATATCACTCAGGGCCGGGACGACAGCCATCTTGTGCAGGGCGCATTTTTTCCCTCATGAGGGGCCCATTGCCCGCACCCCCTGGGGGGCCCCGTGCTGGCGCCGGCCAGAGAGGTGGGAGGACGGGACTTCCTGTCCTGCGGCTCTGCCCGCCCCTCCTCTCCTCCTCCTTACAGCACTTACAGCAGACGCACGGTGACGGCGGCCGCGGTGACCGGTGAGTGTGCAAAGGCGCCCTCCCCCCCGGTCCGCATACTGGGCCCTGTATACACCACCACTGGGCCCTGTATACACCCCACTGGGCCCTGTATACAACACCAACAAATGGGGCCTGTATACACCACCACTGGGGCCTGTGTATACCACCACTGGGGCCTGTATATACCACTGGGGCTGCTGTATATACTGCTGGGGCCTGTATATACCACTGGGGTTGCTGTATATACTGCTGGGGCCTGTATATACCACTGGGGCTGCTGTATATACTGCTGGGGCCTGTATATACCACTGGGGCTGCTGTGTATACTGCTGGGGCCTGTATATACCACTGGGGCTGCTGTATATACTGCTGGGGCCTGTATATACCACTGGGGCTGCTGTACATACTGCTGGGGCCTGTATATACCACTGGGGCTGTGTAATACACTGGGGCTGTATATACTGACTGGGGCTTGTATATACCACTGGGGCTGCTGTACTATACTGCTGGGCGAATACACTGGCTGTATAACCACTGGGCCTGTTACAACCCTGGGGCCTGTATATACCACTGGGGCTGTGTATACACACTGGGGCCTGTATATACCACTGGGGCTGCTGTATATACTGCTGGGGCCTGTATATACCACTGGGGTTGCTGTATACTACTGACTGGGGGCCTGTATATACCACTGGGGTGCTGTATAACTGCTGGGGCCTGGTTATACACTGGGGCTGCTGGTATTTGCAGCTGTATTCCTGGGGCTGCTAATATGCTGGGGTCGTTTATACACTGGGGCTGTAGTATATACTAATGGGGCCTGTAATATACCATGGGGCTGCTGTACATACTGCTGGGGCCTGTATATACCACTGGGGCTTGTATATACCACTGGGGCTGCTGTATATACTGCTGGGGCCTGTATATACCACTGGGGCTGCTGTACATACTGCTGAGGCCTGTATATACCACTGGGGCTGCTGTATATACTGCTGTGGCCTGTATATACCACTGGGGCTGCTGTATATACTGCTGGGGCCTGGATATACCACTGGGGAGGCTGCTGTATACTACCACTGGGGAGGCCTGTATACCACACTGCTGGGGGCTGTATACCTGTGCTGGGGTCCACCCTCGGCTTATACACGAGTCAATAGGTTTTCCCAGGTTTTGGGGGCAAAAGTAGGGGGTCGGTTTATACACGGGTCGGCTTATACACGGGTATATACGGTAAACTGGGTGGCGTCAGACTGTTAACACCTAGTCATATTATGGATCTGTTGTTTATATGCAGTGCTTTATTCTTGCAGATTCAGGATTAGGAACAATTTTGTTATGTTATTTCTAATTTTGGCACTTAATGTGACTCCTGTATGCATTATCGGTAAGGGGGTGTGTCTTGAAAGGGGCGTGTGATTGGGGGCGTGTCTCGGAGGGGGCCCCGTTCAAACGTTTGCTATGGGGCCCTGCCAGTTCTAGTTACGCCCCTGGGTCAGAGCGCACTGTTCACCTCAGCAGATCCTGATTCCTGACACTGAGTGAGATGAGGTGAGCTGCTCTCCTCTCCTGACATGATGGAGCTACAGATAACACTGGACAGCAGCACTGGCAGGACAGGGGACAGAGAGATCCCCACATCCAGTGATTTGTGGCTCAGGTGTAGTGTCAGAGAGGTCATCGTCCTGCTCACCTCTGCTCTTCTTCTGTTAAGGGAACCTGACCCCCAGGGCCTGACTGGCTAATCTTGCCCTGGGGGGCAGCCAAGTGAGAAGCAGTGGGGTGGATCACTAGCAGTCCGGAGGTAATGTGAGGGGACCGAGGAGAAGAGGACAGAGGTGCATTGGGACCGAGGAGAAGAGGACAGAGGTGCATTGGGACCAAAGAGAAGTGGACAGAGAGGCAGAAGGACAGAAACAGGGGCAGAAGGACAGAAACAGGGGGACCGAGGAAAAGAGAACAGAGGCAGGGGGACAGAAACAAGGGGACAGGAGAAGAGGAAAGAGGGGCAGAACGAGGGGCAGAACGAGGGGGACAGAGGAGCAGCAGGAGGGACAGAGGAGAGGAGGACTGGGGTGCAGGAGGACAGAGGAGCAGCAGGAGGGACAAAGGAGAGGAAGACGGGGGTGCAAGAGGACAGAGGAGCAGCAGGAGGGACAAAGGAGAGGAAGACGGGGGTGCAAGAGGACAGAGGAGCAGCAGGAGGGACAGAGGAGAGGAGGACGGGGTGCAGCAGGAGGACAGAGGAGAGCAGGACGAGGGTGTGGGAGGACAGAAGAGAGGAGGATGGGGGTGCAGGAGGATAGAGGAGCAGCAGGAGGGGCAGAGGAGAGGAGGACAGAGGTGCAGGAGGACAGAGGAGAGGACGGGGGTGCAGGAGGACTGGGGCTGTGGCTGGCGCTGTGTCTGGTGATATTGGCAGCTGTACCGTGTGTCTGCCTCCATGCAGCTGCCGCCACCTTTCTGTGTTGTCAGGGTGTGGCATGCTGGGAGTTGTAGTTCTTCTGCCTGTCCTATATGATTTCTGGGCAGTGTGTTGGGTGCTGGGAGTTGTAGTTCTTCCAGGTGGGCTCAGTGTTGTCCCGCCGCCCGTCTGTGGCCTGTCTGTCTATTCTGGGATGTCCTCAGCTCTGTGCTGTGCACAGACATTGTACCACCATCTCCCTAGCTCTGTGCTGTGCACAGTGTACCACCATGTACCCAGCTCTGTGCTGTGCACAGAGAGTGTACCACCATGTCTCCAGCTCCGTGCTGTGCACAGAGAGTGTACCACCATGTCTCCAGCTCCGTGCTGTGCACAGTGTACCACCATGTCCTCTGCTCCATGCTGTGCACATACAGTGTACTGTACACTGTGTGCACAGCACAGAGCTGAGACATGGTGGTATACTGTGCACAGCACGGAGCTGAGGACACGGTGGTACACTGTCTCCCGCTGCCTTAAAATCGGTCTGTTTCTCATCCAGGAGAGTTGGATGAGTGTCATCGGTTACTTGGTCCATTTGGCACCCAACTGCTGTGCGAGTGTCCGACATTTCTCTCAGATCACATCCGTGTGCAATCTGTTCTTTCCTCAGCAGCTATTTACTGTAGAATCATTTACAGGAACATTTTACAGTGTTTTCAGTTACAGAATGATAATGTATCCGTGAAAAAAACTGATGCCTCTCGGATGGTCCGTGTGCTGTCAGTGTGCGGTATGTGATTTTGTCAGACCCATAGACTTGCATTGGTGAGTCTCGCGCGGGAATCACATACTGTCGCAGAATGTTGCGACTTTTTTCTCATCCTGAATCTGGCTGAGAAAAAAGCTTCCGACACTCGCCAATGTGCTCTCAGACATTGAATAACATTGGTCCGAGTGCAATGCGATAAAATCACACATTGCACTCATCCGCGTTTCACGCCAGTGTGTCCGTAACCTTAATAAAATCCATATAGTAATCCTACAATGTCTGCTGGACATGATATCGGGAGGATTTATGGCTCAGTCAGTACACACTCCATACTTCATGGTAAGGGGAGGGTTTATGGCTCAGTACACACTCCATACTTCTTGTTATTAACCAGTTAATGCTCTCTTGTCCACCGCACTGCAGTGTCAAAAGAGGTCGACAGCGAGACAAGCAGCAACATGGCATCAGAGAGTCCCTGACCTCGAAATAGAAGATCCTCAGATCCTGGTATTGTGACATAATATTAAGAATAATACTTTTTGCATTTATATTACACTATGAACTCCACAGCACTTTACATACATCATCACTGTCCCCATTGGGGCTCACAATGTAAACATCCTATCAGTATGTCTCTGTAGTGTGGTTGGACGAACCTTTTATAGGTCCACGGTAAATTAAATTTACTTTCAAAGTATGTTGACATTTTTATTCCTAGACATATTTCGGGGGGGGGGGGAGGCGCCGTTTGCCTTACCTGCCTAGGGCACCAAAATGCCTTGTCCCGGCACTGATATCACTGAGCTCAAGTGAGGAGCAGGGAAGGGGGGGCGCGGTGGTGCTGGTGCGGCTTTATACTCGCCTCCAGCCTGCTGCGTCCCGGCTCCCGCCGACAATGCAGTGAGTGCGCGGCCCCTCTCACTGTGGGGGCGGCTCTAAAGGTGGACTATACCACCGGCCTGGGGGGCAAATGTCTCCCGCCACCTGGGCCAGTCCGCCCCTGGATGACACAGTGGGCTAGACCCTGGGGTGCCACACTAGTTCCTGAGGTAGAATGATATGGCGCCTGTGCATTGCCCACTGCTGTTCTGAGCCCTCATATTGCAATGGCCCCTGCATTAGCACTCCTGCCCTCACAATGATGTAGTAGTAAGTACACGGGCTGACACTTCCTATGTGCACACGGCAGCTGTTGGCGCGTTATCTTTCTCCTCAGAGCTGCGGTTGCCAGCATTAACCCCTTCCTCGCTGCACCCCTACAAAAACACTTCGCAAGTCGTAGCTGAGTAAGAGGAAGTGAAGCTGGGAGGGGAAGGAGGGGGTGCCCATATCTATACATACTCGAGAAGCAACGAAAAAACATTTTCCACAGTAAAATGACCGAAGGCTACATCTACGACATGCTAATGCGAACTAGCAGAGGCCAATGGGTATGAGCACACGGCTGTGGCGGGGGCTGGCGCTATTTGGGTGCTGAGAGCAGCCAATGACGAGGCTTTAGGTAGCACAGGATAAGTAAGTTACCACAGAACAGGAACTTTCAGTCAGTGCATTAGCTCCGGAGGAGCAGGAGGTGGAGGAGGAGGGGAGGCTGAGGCTCAGTCAGTGCAGAGGCGGATCCCACAAGGTGCACGGCTATAGGGACAGGCAGGGGCTGGAGAGAAGGCGACACAGGAGACCACCATGGACAGCGCGCATGCCAAGCCCGTGTCCGAGGTGCTCCGACACTTCCAGGTGAATGAAAGCTGCGGGCTGAGCACCGAGCAGGTCCGGAGGAACCGGGAGAAGTACGGAGCCAACGGTGAGTGTCCTGGGCTGCACCTGCAGCACATCTGCCGCCGGTACCGTCGTGCCCTCCTGCCATCGCCCATATGAGAGGCACAGTCTGGTACTTGTAGTACTACTCCGGATGGAGCCTGACTGCTGTTACCTCGCCCAAGGCTTCCGGTACAGTGCTGCTGCCCCCACACCTGGCTCACATAGGCTGCCGGGCTATATGTGCTCATCTGAGGTAAGAGGCGGATGGGCTGAGGAGATGTGGAGGGAGCAGCAGGTGTCAGATCTCACCTGTGTCAGACTTCTCCACACAGCTGGCACATCTCACACCATGCTGACATTGCTGTCATGGCAGAAACAAGTGCAAGATGTGTTACTTTAAGCTGCTCTTCAATGTATCACCAAAAACAACTAACTTTTAGGTACAAAAATGTTATGAGCCTTTTCATTTGTTTACTGCTCGTTGCCTTGGAGACCGACCACTACTTCTATCTTCAGAATATGCACAATGGTTCTAAGCTTTTTTCTATTGAGCTTGTAAGCACTGCTCTGAAGCTGGACATCGCTGGAACGCTCTGCGTCCTTCTAATCCAGGCCGCTTATACACTAGACAGCAGTGGTGGTCGGTTTCCTAGGCAACAAGCTGAAAACAGTGCACATTTTGAAAGAGTAAATTGCAAAACTGCTTCTTTTCACCTTCTGACAAGATCCATCTATTAAGATGGGAATCAACCTTTAAAACTGAACATATTACAGTCTCATAACATATAAGGGTGGGGGCATCTAGTGTTTATTATAAGCACATTCATTAATTGCACCATCATCTTTACTGTTCCTAAGTAACTCGTCCATGAACTACTAGAATTTATCAATGAAGTGAAGACTGTACACAAAGTCCACCTCTACTCTGGGCACAATTATTAAACAGGTATTCTCAGGGGTAACTACAACAGGTGCAGGGGTTGCGATCGCACCTGGGCCCTGCAGCCTCATGGGGCCCCAAAACTCCCTTTGGCCCATAGAAAAAGACTATTACTATTAAAGATTTCCAATAATTGGGGGCCCATTGGAGACTTCGCATCGGGGCCCCAGGGCCTGAAGTTACGCCACTGGGTATTCTGATACCTCAAAACAAAAATACAGGCTTAGGTACATTTTTGTTTTTACCTACACAGTAAAATGCCTAATGCAGGTTATAAACTAGTTCAAAACTGCATTGAAGTAATGCATATATGCCCATGTTTTAGTTGGTTGCTTCCACACTGTTTATTTTATGTACTGCTTTATATCCTGAAATGCCTTGCTTGCAGTAGTAGGGATGTTCGAACTCTCAGTACATAATTACTAGGTAAACCTGTCATCTGTTCTCACTGGTCCAGCAAAATGGGACCAGTAACTGCTGTGCCAGGAGTACTGAGAGCCGAGTCAGAGCTCCTCATGTTAGTCATAACCTGGGCGGGATCTTTCCAAAGCAGTTGGGAATCCCTCAGTGACGCTGGTTCTGGGGATCCACCCCCTGTCACTGAGAGAGACAGAACCACTCTGAAGTAAAGCTATTAAGATAAACCAGGCAACAACCAATTGCCTATTATTGTATACAGTGGCGTAACTTCAGGCCCAGGGGCCCCGATGCGAAAGCTCCAACGGGGCCCCCCATTATTGCAAATCTTTAATAGTATTAGTCTTTTTCTATAGGCAAAAGGGACTTTTGGGGCCCCCCTAGGCTGCAGGGCCCGGGTGCGATCGCAACCCCTGCACCTATTGTAGTTACGCCCTGATTGTATACACAAGGTGATAGATGACTCCTCCAAAAATGGATGGAGGTGTTTGTAAAAGGCAGTAATCCTTTTATGCTGAGCAATTAGGAAGGGAATACGTTAAAACAGCCTAATACTGAAGTTAACAAGTCCTACAGGTATACCACAGTGCAAAGCCTGGTGTGCTTTAACCCTTCTCTTCTGCTTGGTCAAAAATGACTGAATTTGAAGTTTTTGATTTTCATGTGCTTATGAACAACCATGTTCACATTCAGTATAATAATGCAACGTATATTTAAATAAAACACTTTAAATTAGCTAAAAAACTAAGACTTATAATGTTCCGGTCATTTTTTATCGGACCTATTAAAGTGTACAGAAGACATGAACAGAACAGCAGGGTTAAAGGGAACCAATCAGCTAGTTTATGTCCCCCTCCAAAGATATAACTATCTGTACCTGCAGGATGATAGTACTATTCTAAACATCCCTGACTAATATTTGTCATTTACAATTGAAAATATTTACACCTAAGAACTTAGTCTACTAGAGAATTTATGCCAATAATAGAAAATGCACTCAATGCTGCCATATAGTGCATAAATAATTTTAATACTGGTTATTAAAAGGCAAACAAAAGTGACTTAAAGTACAGATTAAAGTGACATGTGCGACTCAGTACAGAGGAGTATGACCATAGAGGACCTGTACAGCAGTTCCTAAAAGCAATTCTAGTGTAGGTATACTAAGTTCAATACCCATACTTAATCCATTCGTTCTAATCCAAATAATAAAGTATTATATTGGTTGCCAATGGCTACTATAACCAATTCGAACTGGACGGAAAGTAGGGTTTGGTAGTTAAATGGGTTCGGTGCTATGGCTGCATAAATCAGGGTTAGAGGTGTCATCACATCCCACCTCCCATTCCCATAAAAATTGCAGAGTCAGCTCCTTAACCTCTAACATAAGTACAGTGTTAGAACACCTACCCATCACTTTATGCTGGATCACTCTGTTGACTGGTCCAGGGACGCCTCAACACGTTTCCCTAATCCTAGCTTCTTCAGGGGGGGCCCTGGAGCTTCTATCAAACTGTTGATATTGTTGCATGTCAAAAAGATCACCCTCCATGAAGAAATATTTGACAAGATTGTTATCACTGTTGCAGAATAAAGAAATCCAAACAACGCCGCTATTAGATTCCCTTGCTGTAGCCTGGAGCCTAAGGGCCACGTCACACGGTTCAATTTACTGAACGATATTGTTAGCGATCACATGCACACGCGATCGCTAACAATATCGTTCACATCGCTGGTGAGCTGTCACAGGCAGACTCACGAATGATGTGGACCAGCGAGAACGTTGGTAACCATGGTAAACATCAGGTTACTAGGCGCCGCACGGCACTTAGTAACCCCATTGTTTACCATGGATACGAGCTCCCAGCATAGGCTGCGAGGCATTGGGAGCTCGTTCATCGTTGCTCTGCCGGTGTCACACGCAGCGATGCTGTGTGTCCACCGGCCGACCGCTGATAGATTTGTGAACATGTTCACAAATCTGAAATCAAACGATTTTTCAAAGAAAAATCGTTTGATTACACGCAGCGACGCACAAACGATATCGCTTAAGCGATCAAAAAAGCTTAAGCTATATCGTTCAGTAAATTGATGCGTGTGACTTGGCCCTCTTACTCTTGGGTAGATTCAAACCTCTAACAAGGATTGTTCAGTTAATTTTATGTTATAATTGAGGTTGTTGACAGAAAGTCTGGGTCGTGAGAGAAAGATACTTCATGACTCCAAGCCCCCTCTTCTTCATCATCAGTTGACTTGACTGAAAGTTTCTAAAGTAGTGCTTTTTAGAATCATCAGTTCTTCTGTATGTGGTACTTGGCGTATTGCAGGTTGAATTTTTGAATACTTTAAACTCCTTTCCTAGTAGGGGGTGCCATGCAGAAATGACATTTGATAGTGTGATTGGTTGGCTCTCTCCAGATTATTGTGACTGTAAAAGGCATTGATTGCCTCGTCCCAAGCAACCAGTGGGTAAGATGTTTTCTAGTCCTAATTGCATCTGCCTCTTCTTCTCGTAATACACTTTCAAAGTTGCTTCATTAAATCCATATTTGAAGTACTCAAGGATCAGCACCTTGTTTTGTCCATGGCTTTTCTTCCAAAACAATCCAGATCTACTTCAAGGACAGGAAATAGAATTAAAGGGAACCAACCACCTAAAAATCGCTATCTAAGCTATAAATATCTGTCCCTGGAGCCTAAAATTACTATTCTAACCATCCCTGACTGACTAAATCTAACTAACTAGAGGCACACTAAATCACTTTTTATACTTACCAAATTCATGTCAGATGGGCGTTCCTCCAGGCTTTGTCAGCGAGGCGGGTCTCCTCGCTGCTGTCCATCTTCTTCCCAGGATTCAAATTACCCGTCCATTGCGTCCTCGCAATGAGCGGGTCACGTGCTGCAGGCCCCGCGTCACTTCGCCCACCGCGTTGTTGGGTCTATGACGTGCCCAGGCTGGCTTCAGCATGCCATCTGCGCATGCTCGGAAGCCGGCCTGGGTGTACCAGTGACGCGGGCCTGCAGCACGTGACCCGCTCATTGCGAGGACGCAATGGGCGGGTAATTTGAATTTGAATAAAGAAAAATCTTTCTTTCTGAGGTAATTTACCAGCTCTGCTATAGCTTCTACACCATTTCATACTTTGACTTGCTGTGGACCCAGGCAGGATGGAGCTTCTGTTTGTTTGTCACCACTGTCATCCTGGCATTATTACTATCCGTATGCCCAGCCATTCCACACTTGATGCACTGAGAGCGATCATTTCTGAGGCACTGTGATGAATCCACAGTTGTGAGATGACCGCTCTCAGTGCTGTGTGAGTGCTCACCTTTAACCCGTGCCAGCGCTGATGTTATGCTGAGCGCTGATGCCATACAGCCACCCCCCTGACCTCGCAGCCGCTCGGGCCCACCCCTTGTGCCCTGAGCTGTTCATTTTGCTTCACTGAGCGGGCGGGCCCGGGTGGCGGCTCAGCGCAGAGGGGGCGGGCCCGGGTGGCGGCTCAGCACAGAGGGGCGGGCCCAAGTGGCAGTTCAGTGCAGAGGGGGCGGGCCCGAGTGGCAGCTCAGCGCAGAGGGGCTGGGCCTGGGCAGGTGTGAGGTCAGAGGGGACGGGTCTGAGTGGCTGTATGGCATCAACGATCATCATAACATCAGCAGCGGCACTGGGGAAATTTTGAGCGCTCACACAGCACTGAGAGCGGTCATCTCACAGCTGCAGATTCGTCACAGTGCCTCAGATGACCGCACTCAGTGCATAGAGTGTGGAATGGCTGGGCATACAGACACTGGGAAGGGCAGGAATATTGAGGCTGGGGAGGGCGGGCAATGCATGCCGGAGATGGGAGGTGAGCAGGCACAGTGAGTGTGGAGTGGCCAGGCATACACACACTGGGGCGGGCTTGTTGTGTGGGGAGGGCTTGTAGAGGAGTGAGTGTGAACTAACAATTTCTAAAAAACACGCCCCTGGATGTCTCCTGCAGACGCAATATAGGTGATATCTGGGTAACCCTGCAAAATGTTGACAGGATGTAAATAACAAATTGTCAACATTCTACAGTCTAGATACACACATGAATTATAGCAAAAGCCTGGACAACCCCTTTTTATGTTCAACTGTTTTAGTCTCTTAACCAATTTGGCTGTAGAACCATGTAATCTGTTAATCAAGCAAGCATCTCTTGGATCACTGGTTGGAGATGGGACTGCACCACCATATAACCAATGATTTTTCCTTTTCTATAAACCATTTGGAAATATTCAGAAACTGTAAGAAACTTTCTTTATTCAGGATCTCCCAATAGTTCTATAGAATCTATCATACTTCAGTTACAACCTCCATAAGAATCCCCTATTAGTATGATTCTCTTGTTACTCATGTTGGATCCTAGGAACATGTAACACCTGCCTTGCTTTAGACAGAGCGAACTTGTATACTACAGATGTGAGAGTTCAGTCTGTGTAGCCATGGTCAGGAAGACCTCTTCTCAGGTTACATGCTAGTGGCATAAATTTCACCATGGTATGGTAGCTCCTCCTGAGGCAGACATTGCCTTTAGAATATTTCTTTTAATTGGCATGGGGTATTGACCATGGCTGTGGAGTTGATAAGCCAAACCTCCAACTCTCCGACTCTGTCATACATGACTCACGTTTAAGTGATTCATTTATTGTTGTACAATGTGAACATCAGGCTTTTAATAATTTCAAATACAATAATCAAGCAATTTAGATAGCACATAATATTCTGCATTGAACTACTGTACCCAATTTAATAAATATTTTAGGAGTTTGAGTCGGCCCATTTTAATCAGACTACACCAAAATGTACTCCGTCTCCAAGACTCCTACTTCGCAGCCCTGGTAGTGTCTATTGCCACTGTACCCTTTTGGTTGCTCTGGGTTCACGATAACGCCTGAAAAGTCATGTGATCAAGATCGCTAGAAGAATTTATTGATATCGTTTGTGCGGTGTCACAAGCATAGATCTCCTTAACGATGTTAAATTTGGCAACGCGCCAGCGATCGTGCGCACTACTCTGCGATCGACACCATCTAGCGCCAGGAATAGGTGAAATCGAGATTGAGATCGTTTGAGAGGTGTCACACGGCATGATGCAGCAGGTTCAACGCAGGTTAATTGAATGATGGATGACGAATTTGAGGTCCTGCTCACAAATCTTCAACCAAACAATCAAGCGATTTTTCGCTGAAATATCGCTTGGTTACACGCAACGACGCACAAACGATATTGCTTAAGCGATCAAAAATGCGGATCGCTTAAGCGATATCGTTTACAATATTGAAGCGTGTGACATGTACTTAAGAGCATAGCACATGTGCATTTTTGGGAATTTTTAAATTATACATTTTTTTTCAGACTTGCGTTTTACAATTTTGCGTTCGCATGGGTAAAATATTAACATATACTACCGTGTTTCCCCGAAAGTAAGACCCTGTCTTACATTTTTTTGGGGGCCAAAAGTGGCCCCCTGTCTTACTTTCGGGGGGGAAGGGGGTCTTAGGGCCCTTTCACATCAGCGTTTTTTTCAAATCGCGGCAGATGCGGTGAAAAAACCGCATCTGCCGCGATTACCGCATACCGGCTGCACTTGCGACGCGGTTGCGGTTTTTGCCATGCAAAGTATAGGCGGACTTGCGGCAAGTGCGGTTTTGCACTTGCGGCAGGTGCGGCCGCGAAAAAAACCGCGGGTTTTTTTTTCGCGGCCGCACCTGCCGCAAGTGCAAAACCGCACCTGCCGCAAGTCCGCCTATACTTTGCATGGCAAAAACCGCAACCGCGCCGCAAGTGCAGCCGGTATGCGGTAATCGCGGCAGATGCGGTTTTTTCACCGCATCTGCCGCGATTTGAAAAAAACGCTGATGTGAAAGGGCCCTTATATTGGCAGCCCCAGCCTACACACACACACACACACACACACACACACACACACACACACCGTATATAGTCATGTATAAGCCGAGGGTGGGAAATACAGCAAACCGCCACCCCGGTATACAGCCCCCAGCACAGGTATACAGCCCCCAGCAGTGTGGTATACAGCCCCCCTCCTGCTGGCACACTGCCCCCCCAGCTCTGAGGCCCCCCTGCTGCTGCTTACATCTTACCCTCCAGCGTCTTCTTGCAGCAGCCAGCGCGTTGGTCCTCCGTTCCCGTCTTCAGCTGTTTCCCGGATCATGTGACCCGTCGCAGCGCATGACGTCATCGCTAGTGCGACCGGCCGGTCACATGATCCGGGAAACAGCTGAAGACGGGACCGGAGGACCGACGCGCTGGCTGCTGCAAGAAGACCCTGGAGGGTAAGATGTAAGCAGCAGCAGGGGGGGCCTTACATTAGCCCCCCCCCCGGTTGTAAGGCCTTATATTCGGGGAGGCCTTACATTAGCAGGCCCCCCCTTTACCCCTAGGCGACCTTACAATCGGGGGGGCTTACTTTCGGGGAAACACGGTATTGTAACGTATATGGTGAAAGCCTGTACAGTTCGGAGTAGACTGGTGTTTATTTTGTTTCTCTATCTCTCCTCCAGTCTGGCCTCTGGACACTTCTCTCAAGTTCTTTTCCTTCTGTGACAGGCTTTCTTTCTCCAGCTTCCCTCCAACTCGACTCTAGCTGCTTCACTCTCCCTCTCCTCTCTGTTCAACTGTCTCTCCTCCTTCCGCTGTTCTACTGTCTCTCCTGCTTTCTAGATCTTTCCCACTCTATTTTATACCCTTTGTCACGTGTCCCACATCCTCTGTGTGCTTTCTAACTTCACTCCCTCCAGGTGCTCCCTCTAACTACTTCCTCTCCACCCATCCCCACTATGATGGTTCCTAATGTGTGGTCTGGGTGTCCCTGTATCGGTCTGTGCCCCTCTTACCAGAGAGTGGGATACCACACCCTAACAGGGGGGCAGTACCTCTGTTGCGACTGGATCTGCAGGGGCACCACACAGACTATATAAATAAATCTCAGAAACAGTCCAACAGGAAGTGGCAGGATGCAAAATGCAAGCAGCAACCACATAAACCGAACGCCACGTAGTGCCGGGAACAACTAAGATCCTGTGCAGAACCCTCAAACTCCAAGGCCTCTGGAAAAGGACCAGAGAGTCAGGAAGGACAAGCAAGCAACCACCCCACAGGGGAGAGAATGTAGTGGTGTGTTTTTTTTTTTTTTTTTTTCTTTTTGTTTTTTTATAAATTACATAATATAATATATAAATATATCTGGTAAGAGGCATAATAAATAGTGCAAAAAAATTAATACATATGTTTAAGTAGATTCTAATTTATTATAATATTCTAACAAATTATAGAAAATGTTTACTTCAAAATTTGACATAAAGATGTATGGTATATCAAAGATTTACCACATACAGTGATGGAGCCCCATACATGTTCCGCAGGTCCAACTGGTGGGACCCATATTGATCTTGAGATTGAAGTGGTTGTATTAGTGGTGGCTCCTTTACAGTTTAATGGAATTGCAATGCAGTTCTTGTTACACAAATTGGTAAACGTCTTGATGGCTTCCTTTTGCTGATCCTTGTAGAAGTGGCATTTATAGTATATACAATGCGTCAAGCTGTACTTGACGCTGATCACTTCCAAAGAGACTCAGGGCCGTGACATGGCAGGAGTTTTATAAATTAATACTTAGACTCTAAATTTGATCCTAACATGTAAACCTCAGAAGTATGTAATATACATACGGTAATACTGTAGAACTGTTTACTGAATGACTGTATTGTGTAGAATAACTGAGCTGGCACCCATTATATGGCATGGATTATAACCAAGTTGAGCAACTACTTTATATGTCAAACCTATTTCCAGACTCAAAGTATAATGGACTCCGTTTATTCATGAAGGCCTTTCTTAAACTGTCTTTCTGGCAAGTGCAGTAATGTGTTGAATAATCTAATTGCTCAACTTAATTTCTATGGTTGTGGGTGGTTTAATTTTCTCTGTACATATGCTCGGATCCTTAAACTAAAGCAACACTGATTAATTATAAGATGATTAATGCATGTGCAAGGAAGCGCTACCTATCCTTTAAGAAATCCTATCGCAGCTATAATTGGCCTAACATCTATGAATTATGAAAGACAAAGCTATAGCTTTCCAGTTACAATAATTGAAAATGCTTTTTGAGATTAAATATTTGTGTAGTATTTGAAGATTTAAAGTGATCCTAAACCCAGAAACTGACCCCCCCATATCTTTAGACCTGTCCCTGCACCCCCTCTTATCATTTCTAGCCATCCCTTTTGCAGAAAAAATCACTTTTGTAAAGTAAGAGAAAAAGTTATATTACTTTGTCCTGTGTGAGTTCTCTGTTTCTTTGCAAGCCGCAATTGGCGGGGCCTGTCTGCTGCTGCCTTGTAATTATGCACGCCCCTCTCTGCTTCTAAGAGCCTGGCCGCGTCATGAAAGGGGCGGGGCTAAATTGCGTCATACCGGAGCCCCCCCCTTTCATGACGCGGCCAGGCTCTTAGAAGCAGAGGGGCGTGCATAATTACAAGGCAGCAGCAGACAGGCCCCGCCCATTGCGGCTTCTTCAGAAACAGAGAACTCACACAGGACAAATTAATATAACTTTTTCTCTTTACAAAAGCAATTTTTTTTTTTTTTTTTTTTTTTTTTTTTTTTTACCTGCAAAAGGGATGGCTAGAAATGATAAGAGGGGGTGCAGGGACAGGTCTAAAGATACGGGGGGGTCAGTTTCTGGGTTTAGGATCACTTTAATTTTTTTTAACATCTATGCATATTTTCGAACTAAAAAATCTGTAAAATACACCAATTGCTCAAAAATGTGGACGTTTTGTTCACACATCACTTTCATGGCTCATTTCACACTCCGATATAAAAACACATACCAAGTACTGATTCTTGACAAGAAATTTTGTTTTTACAAGGTTTTTTGCTTCCAAACGAGCTCCTAAAATAAGTATCGCTGAGGATGTATTAGTGACTGCAGCCTCAGCCCACTGATGACTCTCACTATCCCAGCATACAATGTGAATTCACAAACTAAGCATCAGGGAAGTGGATGAAAAAAATAGAAAAACTGTTAAGGATAGTAAGGGATGGCTTGGGAATTTTTAAGAAAGTGTGTAAGAAAATAGCCTAGATTATGGTATTAAAGAGGAGGAAATGACTTGTCTCTGGGTCACCCCTTTTAAGATGAGGGGTGGGGGGGGAAAGACCTTTTGGGACCTTGGACTGTGGAGACAACTGTGGTTTGGTACATAGCAGAAAGCTCTTAATGGGGCTTATTCAAACTCGTTAAAAAAGTAGGGGAGACACTGGAGCTGGCTAGGAGGTGTCGGTTTCTGACACCTTGAGTTGTGCTGCAAGGGACCACTAGGGGGTTCCGCGTTTACTGACTCTAACTACAGAGGAGGAAACCTTATAGAGGCACTACCCCAACACAACATCAGATAAGGTGAAATTGAACATAGGTTAACATTGAAAACAATAAAAACTGTTACAAGGTAATGACACCAAAATCCTATGGAAAACCCTACAGGTTAAACCAAAATTACCCAGAAGAAGGGATTACAAGACAAGCAAGCACCTCAACTGAAGGGTAGAGGTAAGCAAATTCTTATATAAGGAACATAGAGAAAAATTAGAGATCCACAATAAGCTCTAATAACCCCCAATAATTCACAGGGACAGAATACCAAGCAAAGCAATAGCAGGATCAAAAGTTTTAAAGTGGAAGAAGGAATGATAACCGCTCCAGAACGAAAAACCGGTTGAGACAACCTGTTTACATATCAGTTTTTATTGACAATTTGTTCTTAAATACATAGATCTAATAAAATCTTTTTAACAATACTGTGAACGTCTATTTTAGATATAAGTAGGTGAGAGTGAGAGCGGGACCCTCTAAAACCATAATCCCATACCCACTTATTCAAACTCACCTAGGGGCAGGTGCTCACGATCAGCACACACACAGCGTTCTGGGTGCAGCATGTTTTCTTTTGAAGAGATGCAAATGTTCTCTGAGGAACGCGTTGTCAGTACCCACGATCAGGATTCTGGGTGCAACAGGTTTCCCTGTGTTCTCCCACAGAGAACACTATCGGCTCTGCAAGCGTATTGGCATGCTGTGGCTCGGTAAGCCATGCTGTGTAAAAGGAGAAAACGCACAGTGGGCATGTGATTTCTATAAATCCCATCCACTGCTTGTACTTTACAACACAGAATTTTGGACACAGTGAAAATACTCTGCTTGAAAAACGCTCCTAATCCTTTTTGTGGGCACTTAAAGGATTTGTGCTGCTGTTGTTTTTAGTTCATAGGGTATTGCTTACACAGATGGACTGTAACAAGTTGTAGAAACATCCATGTTTACATCACAAGTGGAGATCTTGCAGGGTTTAAAACATAACTTATTCTAACGTTACAAATCTTTCGTGTTATAAAGACCTTTTTTTTTTTTTTTTTTTTTTTTTTCTTTTTTTGGACAGATTGACAAGTCCATTTTGTTGTATGAAATATTTTGCTTTCTTAATTTAAAAGGTACAATTGTACAATAGATTGAGATTTATTATCTTTTTTTAAAAACTAGACAGTGATCTCTTACTATGTAGGCAGAGCTGTTCTGTAAATGAGCGAGGGAACAGGAACTCTATTGTATTACATAATGTATTTTGTTCACTTGCCAGATATTTCTTACAATATAGAAACCTAAGCTTAATGAGCTAGTGAGCTAGTGTGCCCACATATTGCTGCCATTCTGACTTTTTTTCTTCTCTTCAATATATTTAAGCACAGAATTATCAGTAAAAATTCCTACAATTGTAAGGCCCCTTTCACACTGGCATTTTTTTTTTTTAAAATGCGGCAGATCCTGCAGATTTACCACATCTGCCGCCTAACGGCTGCACCTGCGGCACACTTGTGGCAAGCCCCATGCATTGTCTATGGGGCTTGCGGTCAGGTGCGGCAAGTGCAGTTCTGCCATTTGCGGCAGATGCGGTACATGCGGTGGCAAAAAAAAAAACACGGCTGACTGTGTGTTTTCTTTTGCGGCAGCAAGTGCCGCACCTGCTGCAAGCTCCATAGACAATGCATGGGGCTTGCCGCAAGTGCAGCAGTTAGGCGGCAGATGCAATACATCTGCCGGATCTGCTGCATTTTCAAAAAAACGCCAGTGTGAAAGGGGCCTAAGTTATGCCAGTAAAATGTGTCAATTTGGCTCAGCTGCAGTGACCCATAAAGTGTCGGAGAAAGCTGAAGTTACAAATAATTATACGACACACATTCTGGGGCTTATTTCCTACAGGGTATATTGTGTTTATTTTTTTCTTCATACCAACGGAGTAGTGTTTTAAATGAAAGTCCCTTGGTCATGGTCATTCCAAGTCAAGAGAAACAATGAATTTTTTTTTTTTACCTCCTAATGTGAACTCTTTTGGGAATTTGTTCTTTGGTAATACTTGGTGATGAGCGAGTGTAATTTTTACTATTTGCTACTCGCACAGATAGTATAGTATTCAATACTCGTTACTTGGCGAGTAACGCTGGTGCTCATGAGTGATGTGTCAATCATGAATAATCTGACACAAATTGACAGCTCCCTTCAGTACACAAAGGGAGCCAGCACTCCAGTGAAAGCAGATTGAATGGTAGGCTCTGTGTGTGCGGGGGCAGCAAGGTGTTTTCCACCCTCCTGCCCTGTGCTGGAAATGCTTGTCTTATGATCGGATGTGTGTGGGCGGATCCTATCACTAATTGACTGACTAACTTTTATACTTGTCCGAATAGCGAGTCCAATGTATTACAAAGTACTCGTTACGAGTATGGTGATTACGGATATTTCGGTACTCTCTCATAACTAGTAATACTGGTGGAGAATGCAGAATGTGAAGAAAATAAATTCTGTATATTCTTCTTCCTTTTTTTCTCCCATTTCTAAAGTTGTGAAAAAATAAACGGGAATTTCTCTGTTGGATGCCTTTTACATTTGCCTTTATAACTCAGCCAAGAAATATGATGGAGAAATGAAAAAAAATACACCATTCAACTCGGAACAGTAGAGCCTTTAACCTCCCTGGCGGTCTATTTAGTTCTAGAATTTTTTGCTAAAAGCGGGCTACCCGCGTTCGCGGCAGATGCGGTACAAAAACCGCATCTGCCGCACTTGCCGCATAGCTGCCGCACTTGCGCCGCACTTGCGGCGCGGTTGCGGCACGGTTGCGGTAATCTGCATAGGAACCAACCACCTCGGATGACCAGGGGCGTATCTAGGGGGGTGCAGCCGGACCTTTTGCCCCGGGCGCAACTCAGCGGGGGGGCGCCAGCGGCACACCCCCTGCTCCTCAACCAAGGCTGCAACAGGGGCGGCGGGGCTGAAAGCTGACAGCACCCCCCCCCGGTTCTCACCTACTTTGGGAGGGGGCGCCAAGATAGATCTTTGCCCCGGGCGCCGTCAAACCTAGTTACACCGCTGCGGATGACCCTCATACACTGGTAGATATGTGCCCCTGCAGCCTAGTAAACCATTAGCAGCACTGTTTTAGTGTGAAAAGTGGCTGCAGTAGAAGTGAGATAATGATTTTATACACTTACATGCCTGCGTACTTGAGGGCGTCTCCCTGTGTGTGCTGGCACTTGTGGGCTGTGCTCATCATGTCTGCTCTCCCCCTCCCTTATGCACGCCCCCTCTCAGCCTGCTATAGTGATGTGAGGCTGATTGCGTCATAAAGGGGCGGGGCTAAATCGCGGCATCCCGGTAGCCCCGCCCCTTTATGACGCAATCAGCATCACATCACTATAGCAGGCTGAGAGGGGGCGTGCATAAGGGAGGGGGAGAGCAGGCATGACGAGCACAGCCCACAAGTGCCAGCACACACAGGGAGACGCCCTCAAGTACGCAGGCATGTAAGTGTATAAAATCATTATCTCACTTCTACTGCAGCCACTTTTCACACAACAACAGTGCTGCTAATGGTTTACTAGGCTGCAGGGGCACATATCTACCAGTGTATGAGGGTCATCCGAGGTGGTTGGTTCCTATGCAGATTACCGCAAGTGCGGCAAGTGCGGCAGATGCGGTTTTCTCACCGCATCTGCCGCGAACGCGGGTAAGCCCGAGCCTGACTCGGGGTTAACGCTTCTGGTAGTGAATGTTAACACCGAGTCAGGCTCGGGAATAACGCTAGGAAGGTTAACAGATATGTCAAGTTTTTTTTTTGTTTTTTTTTTTAAATTTTGGTCCACATGGGTAAAATATTAAAAGGGAACTCCAATGAGAGAAAACGTTTTAGTACAGTTCCTGCCCCCCCACATGATGATGAAGCAGAGCTGTACACTGCAATTCTAGGATCTCTAATTCTGTTATAATAAATAAAATCATACTTGCTCCTCTGCTTTGACCCCCAACTCATGGAACCTAGAATCTTCAGCCTTTCAGCTTCATATAGGAGTAAAAAGCAGGTGGTGTGTCAGGGGCATGGACCCTGGGAGCTGCAGAATCATCCCACATTCCAGTGAGGAGTGATAATGAAGATCCATTGAAAGTTGGAGAGATAAGAAGATACCATGTTCCTATGGAGAAGGGGAGACCATGCAGAACTAAATCGATCAATATAATGATTTGCCTCTGCTTTCCTCACAATAACAGTACACATTATGCATCATCATACTGCAGAAGATCACAGCATGGTGACATGATTGCTATTTGAAGCTTGTACCTCTCTGTCACAATCCAGCCCTTGATATACCATCCTATGTATGTGTGAGCATGGGGGGCCAGTGGCCATGCCCCTTCCTATACAGAAATGTGAGTGGGGTGTGAATGTAGGCTGATCCTGAAGCTCCCAGCATCCATGCCCCCGACACACCTCCCCTTCTCACCAGCAAGATGAAGCTGACATGCAGAGAGATTTAGATTCCATGAGGTGGAGGGCCAGAGCAGAGTAGCAGGTATGATTTTATTGAATTATAAGAGATCTATAGATCCTAGAACTGCAGTGTACAGCGCTGCTTAATCATGTAGCAGCACAGGAGCTGTACTAAAAGGTTTTCTCACTGGAGTTCCCCTTTAATGCACAATTTCTAGATGCATTTCTAAAAAATCAATAATATATTTGCAAAAAAATCACAATGTGTTTCCTATGCGCATAGCCACATTGTACAACAATTCAAGTTGTGATCTGTGAGATCATACAAAAAAACTGTCATGTTCAGTGTCAAATCAAATCTTGAATTTAGATCTGCAGTAGATAAATGTATAGTGGATAAAGTGAAAGATTATTACAATAGTGATGATATGAGCCGAATTATGCCTGGCAAGTAAAACTGTCGATGAAAGTGAACGGTAACAAAACTCGTAACCAAAAGAGGTTGGTTCTTGGGAATTTGATAGCTCTATAAATTTAAAAAAAAATAAAATAAATAAAAGATCATGCTCCTGACCTGCGACCTAAGAATGATGTCCTGGCTGGTGGTAGTGGTACACATTCAGTACGCGTATGTACAGCACACCAGAACACTAAGACTATGATTTGAAGGAGGTAAGCTGAAAGATATTCAGTTTGAGTCCAACCTTGGTGATTATTTTAGACAGACATAATAATCTCTGCAAAAAATGTCCTCCAGTAATGAGATTGCCTCTGACTCTGCAGCGCTAAATTGACATGCTGCGGACAAGCGGCAGTACAAAAAGCCATCCCACATATCTGTTAACACTGTGGTGAAAAAGCACAGTGGGCATGGGAGTTCTGTAAATCAATCTACTGTGCTTGTACTTCACAATGTAGCATTATAGACACAGTGCAAACACTAATTTTGAAGAGGATGTGATAGTTATGTATACAGACATTACAGCCAGGGATTGCAGCTGATTCTTTACGTGAGGTACAACACGTTTTAAACAGGCAGTGAAATGTTTTTCATAGAGCATGACAAAGGTCTCAAGTTACAGGTACAAGATGGTACCGCTGCAACGAGAGCGGATGAAAACGCTGAAGGCCAAGTATTAAACCGGGGGAAGGAGGCTTGCATTTAATGTGCCTCTCCAACGCTGAGCAACCCACCCCATCCACTGGAATGGTTCTAAAAGGGACCAACCACCAGATTTAACCACCTGTAGATCAGTGAGCAGGTGATTGATGTGTACAGCATAATGTCACTTTTTTTTCTCTTGTAGATTTTTTTTCTTTTTTTTCTTTTTTATTCCTCCTTCATGAGCTTGTCTTTCTGCCATAAGCTGAACCCTCACCCCTTCCACCTCGGAGGATGAGTCTGGATGAGAGGTATGGGGTTTGGTTGCTGCACAAAGACAAGTCCACAGGGGAAGAATATGTTGCAAACGTCATTCACCTGCTGCACTGATTCATAGGTGGTTAAATCCTGGTGGTTGATTCCCTTTTAAAGCGAGCCTGTCAGGTCCACCAGCAATTGTGGGCACATATCAAAATTAGGCCTTTGGCTAATTGGGGATCGTTAGTTCCCTGACTAGTTGGTTTGCTTAGCATGATATCATGCCCCTGTGGGCTTGATGACGTGGTGTACAAAAGCTTGCTCATTAATGCGACTTTAATCATCCTCGCAGCATTTGCTTCTGAAGCCGGAAGTATGTGTCTCGGCTTCATAGATGCTTACTGTGCACAATCAGAAGTCATCCCATTTCCGAAAACTCACTGAAGCTGGGACGTGTACTCCCGCCTTCAGAAGCTCAATGCTGTGAGGGGATTAAAGTTGCGTTAATGAGTAAGCTTTGTATAGTGCTAGCAAAGATGCTGGCTTTTGTAAAGCATGGTATGCCCACAGGGGCAGAATAACTCCTGAGTGTGCCGACTAGTTGGGGTACAAACTCTCCTTGACTAGTCAACGGCCTAACTTTGTATATTCTAAGCAGAGTTTAGAAATACTTTTTCTATAGATCTGTTTATGTATGCAAATAATTGAAGGGAATGTTATGCAGGAAATTTGCTGGGAATTTTAACTGCTGGTAGTTATGGGGGAACGGAAGATTTGTCAGGTTTTCCTTTTAAGTACCGTATATACTCGTGTATAAGCCGAGTTTTTCAGCCCAAAATTTGGGCTGAAAAGTCTCCCCCTCGGCTTATACACGGGTCTATACGGTAGGCTGCGTGGTGGAGGCTGGAGGAGGCGGGGGGAGGCTGCTGTATGAGCGGCCCCATCACGTGGCCGCTCATTATATATGCACTGCTTCCCCCTGTCAATCAGCGGCAGGGGGAAGCAGTGCATATATGCCCCCCAAATGCTGGCACTCTCCCCCTTGTAAGGGCCCCCATCCCCCGCTGCTTATATTACCATCCCGGTCTTCTGCTCAGCGCTGCTCCTCGATGCTCCGTCCTCGCTTTTCCCATCCTGCTACATCCGGGATCTCCCGCCGTCGCAGGCATATGACGTCATCGCGCAACGGCCGGGGATCCCCGATGCAGCAGGACGGAGCAGCGAGGACAGAGCACCGAGGAGCAGCGCTGAGCAGAAGACCGGGATGGAAGAGAAGCAGCGGGGGGGGGCCCTTACAAGGGGGCGAGTGCCAGCATTTGGAGGCTGCTGGGTGCCCCCTGGGGGTGGTGCCCTGGGGGCTGCTGGTACCCCTGGGGGCTGCTGTATATACCGGGGCTGCTGTATGTACCCCGGGGGCTGCTGATGTACCGGGGCTGCTGTATTACCCCGGGGCCTGCTGTATGTACCCGGGGCCTGCTGTTTACCGGGCTGTGTGACCGGGCGCTTATGTACCCCCGGGGGCCTGCTGTGTTACCCCTGGGGGCTGCTGTTACACTGGGCTGTGTATACGATACTACTGGGGCCTGTATACCACTGGGAGGGCCTGTATACCACACTGCTGGGGGCTGTATACCTCACTGCTGGGGGTTGTATACCTGTGCTGGAGTCCACCCTCGGCTTATACGCGAGTCAATAGTTTTCCCAGTTTTTGGGGGCAAAAGTAGGGGGGTCGGCTTATACACGGTCGGCTTATACACGAGTATATATGGTATACTGTATGTGCACACATTGAGTATTTGGTTGGAGTAATTTCTGCACCAAATCCGCATCTTTTGCCAGAAAAACACTGCATGAACCCTGTAAGAATTGACATGCTGCAGATTTATTTCTGTGCCAAATCTGCCTGGGAGAAATACTTTGCTGGCAGTTTGGTACAAACCTGCACTTAAAATGATACAAAAATGCACTGTGTGCAGAGGGCCTTAAAGTAAACCTGTCACCAGCCCAGTGAAAGCTACAGCTGTGAGCTGCCACCCTCAGATGCCTAATTCTACCTTGGCTGGCAAAAAAAAATGTGCAGGGCTATGTCCTAACTTTAATTGCCAGCCAAGGTAAAACCAGGCAGCTGAGGGCTGGTATTGTCAGTGGGATGAGGGCCTATTGTTTTATGACCCTCCACACTAAAGAATAGCAGCTCGCAGCTTCCCTTGATAATGGGCATTCATCGTAACGCCATTTCTAGGTGCATTACCAAGCTATTCCAGAAGCCCTGGTGGGGGTGGCACTCTGAGTAATAAGGTGATAATACCAGCTTTGTATTGCCAGCTTGGTATTAAACCCTGAGATTCTTATGGTGGGTTTATACGCTAGGATATTCTGAACAATATCCTTGAAATGTCACCGATATGTGATCATTGAAAATATATCGTTCGGGCATCGTTGCGTGTAAACGAACGATATAGGATGAAAAGCTCATTTATCGTTCATCTTAGATTTGAGATCCTGACCTCAAATCTATCGTTCGTCGTCCAATTAACGCTGCTTCAGGAAGCTGCATCGTTCAGTGTGACAGCTTTTTGAACGATATCGTTCAAAAATCTCCAATTCCTGCTGGTTTATTACATCGCTCACTGCTTCCTCTCCTATTTAACAGTTTTGCTGGCGCCTAGGAATATCGTTAACGATATCCTTGTGTGTGACAGCGCACTAACTATGTTGGAACGATCACGGTCCACGTGATCGTTCCAAGGACATTGCTAACGATATCCTAGCGTGTAAACCCACCATTAATGTCAGGTCAATATTAGCCATCAATCTCCAAATAAATGGTAAATAGAGAGAAATTATTTTATTAGAAATAAAATTATATACACTTAGTCACCCCATCTTTATTAACCCCTCAGTACCCCTCCACAATCCTCATTTTTTTTTTTTTCTCTTGCTTGATCCAAGCAACTCTGCTACATTAGGGACTGTGGGATGAAGCGTCCTCTCCCCATGGTCTCTGATCACTGAATGACTGAGCTGCGGGGATGGCGGGGACAGTGTTGCAGTTACTATGGCAACAGTGTCCTCGGACAACTTCCCTCTACAGCCGCAAGATTCCCACCCTAGTGTCTGCATAAAGTAGAGTGCTAAACAGGTCGGGATCTGGCACCTGCGCATAGTGCAGTCAGATGCTCCGCCCGCAGTATGGTAGAACATACGACGCCTGCAGAGGCCGGAGAGATATCTGTGCAGGCACCCAAAGACGACTTTGACGAGTGATGGAGGCGACCAGAAGAAAGAGGCAGATGACGACCGAAGAGGTAGTGAGGTCCGGACGAGTGAGAAGACACACCGGACCTGTCAGTATGAATTTACATACAGTGGGAAACTTTTATAAAGTAATTATTTAGGTGTATTGGAGGAGGGAGGTGGATTATAGCCACCTTCACAGAACGCAGCATTGGCGCTGCTTAAAGTGGCACTTTTAGTTTAAAAAAACCCTTAGGGTACCATTACATGTCGCAACATTGCATGCAATTTCACTTGCAATTTTCTGGTTGCAGTGAAATCATGGACACATTGTTCCATTTGTACACAGTAACAAAATAGAACAATGTGTCCATGATTTCACTGAAACCAACAAATTGCAAGTGAAATTGCATGCAATGTTGCGACGTGTAACGGTACCTAAGGGGTGACAGGTTCACTTTAAAGTTTTATATAAAGGTCTAAGAAGGAAAACCCTAGATCTATAACCCACTTTTTTTTACGTAAATAAATTTCACTTACCTCAAAATGGGCACACACCAAAAGCTCACAACAATTTGAAAAGTTTTAACAGAAAAAAGTATACAAACTGGTTTGAAATTCTGTATTTAAATTATCATATTGTCAAGCTTTATAAAGGACCTGAACTGGTTAACTTTAGACTAGTACATTGTTATTAATACATACAGTTTTGCCCTTTTCAGTAAATTTGATATTGCTTTCCTTATGCTTTATGCAGATTGCCATTTTTCTGCGAATTTTCTACCAGGTGCTTACTCGTCAGTTATTTCATCCTTTGCCAATTATTATTATTTTTTTTTTTTTATTTATAGATTCCTTGACATATTTTCATGTGTTCAGTTGGTCCCGGTTTGTGGGCATTCCGTGTTCCATATCATAAGGTGTAAAATCTTAATCTACATCCAGGAACATCTCACTAGTTAGTAGTCAATCTATATTCTAATTGCAGGCTCTCTGCTATGCTTACACCACTTAATTTCCATATTTACATATGACAGAAAATAGTTCCAGTAAGTTAAGTATTTATCTCAGAAAATTACTAAAGTATTGCTTTTCTTTTCTGTGTATTGACACAAAAGACAAGAATGAAAAAAACTGAAGAACACAAAAGTCCAAATGCTAACATAAATTTCTACATTCCTTCCAAAATTGGGTAAAAAATTTGTTTTGGGCAATACGTTCAAAAATTGTAGGTAAAAAACTTTTGTTTACTGTGTTGTGCAATTAACACGTGTGTGTCAATATGTAAATATAAACATCTTGTTAAAAAGGGGAGAAGTTGATTACATTTTTGCATTGTGTGTTTGTAACAAGTCCAAGACAAAACACACACTCTCACCGTTAACATGTAGCCTCCACCATCACATATGAAGCAGGAGGTCCAGTCAACCCATCAGGGTATGGGCAATAGTAATTCACAAAAAAAAAAAAAAAAAAAAAAAAGATAGGACTGATTCCTGCAATAAAATTAATTTACTTTAATTAAAGGGTCATGTTAAAAAGAAATGCTTTTCGACTCAGTCACCAAGCATGAATAACAAGAGAGAACTGTTTTTTGCAGAAAATATTTTATTAAAATTGCAATTAAAACACAACAATAAAATAATTTCAGCCACAATGAGAGACTTAAGCGTTACATAGTCAAAGCCCATACTGTCTTAAATGTGCATGCAATACAAATAAGGCTGCTTTCACATAGGCACACTTGGGGCAAGCCCCAAGCATTGTCTATGGGCTTGCGGTCAGGTGCGGTTTTGCAGGTTGCGGCAGTTGCGGTCACGAAAAAAACCACTGCTAACCGCGTTTTTCTCACGGCCGCAACCGGCAAAACCGCTCTTGCCACACCTGACCACAAGCCCCATAGACCATGCATGGGGCACGCCGCAAGTGCTGCCGTTAGGCGGCAGATGCAGTAAACCATGGCGCATTTTTTTTCAAAAACTCCTATGTGATGGAGTGAATTATGGATCACGTAACCATAAATGGAATCCTGGAGTGTAGAGAACTGTTTTGAGGACTTTAACGAAAATTGTTGAAGTCCGGCAACCCCAATCAACTTTTAAAGAAATTCAAGCGGTTCTTCAGATGCATCAGTGTCCGTGCAAACTATCTCAACAGTTGAATGAAATTAAACACTATGGCAGGTGACTAAGAGGGACCCCACTAGTGACGGAGACTAAAAAAGATCGTGTGAATTTGTCTAACTTTGTCTTTTTTGCTCTTCTTCTTTTTTTTTTTTTTTTTTTTTTGTTCAATACACACAAAATTAATAAGGGTGTACAACACATTCTGGGTGAGATTGGCCTTCCATCACTTAATGAAATGCAGATGACTGACCCTCCTGTGGTATTGTCTTGGATTCAGTATGGGCAATTGAAATTCTTCACTACAGAATGGTTGCGAAAGAGGTGGCACTCACTTCCATTTAATCCAACTCCATTTGAGAAACTATTTCTCCATAAATCTTTCCTGTTTCACACAATCTCAATTACATACAATTTTCTAAATAAACCCAGGGAAGGTTCTGATCCCAGCTATATGAAAGTTTGGGAGGAGGAACTGAATATCTCGTTCTCTAAAGAAGACAAACAAAAAGCCTATCTATTTGCTCATAAGATGGCAGTGGCTGGGTAAGCTCAGGAAAGAATCTGTATAATCTCTTGAGATGATTTTTGTATCACCCTCAGGGCTATGGGTTACTCAGGACCGGTCCTTATTCTCTGCTTACAGGGGGATGTCACAGTGGTGGCCGTGGACCGGTTCCGTGACCCTGGAGGGACCGCAATTAAAAAGGGAAAAAATACAAATAAGAGTTTGTCAGTGACTCCACCTGTGGGATGCGGTCGGATATGACCACCGTTGTTTATCTCAGCTTCAGGGGATGATGTTGGGATGCAGCAGGATGATAAACCCTCCACAGGTAGGGCAAGGATCATCCCTGAGCTGGTGAGAATAGTTATTGGTGTTGATTGGGGATGCAGGAATTAGGCTCAAACAATGATGTGGAGACACAAGAGTAACAGTCTTTTCTTTACCTTTAATGGTGGAACTCAGGTAGTACCGAATACTGTGTTATAAAGTTCACGGGGTCCAAAGCTTGGAGGTAGTTTTAGGCTTTCCATGCCAGGCAAGTCCTGAGGCTTTCCTTTAAGCTTGTGTCCATTGGGCCCTGGCTGCATAAAGCAATGCCATGACCCTCTGTTCTGTGCACTAGGACAAGCAGCGTGAACCCTTCTCTTGGCTGTATTTCTACTTCAGCCGCTTAGGCCTAGAGCGCTATGTCTCTTTAGTTTACAGTGAACAGGGCGGTGTATAATTATCCGTTCTCCGGATTTGGCTGCTGGGTGTATAATCCCTTACGATCTCGGTCTCCGGTGACTGTACTATACTTAATTCTGGGCTTGCTGGCACTACTACCTCTCCCAGATCTTCCTTCTCTCCTCCTCAGGCCCTCGCTATGGCTCCACACACTGTCAGTTTCCATGGAACGGCCTAACACAGCTCCTGTCCCCAAGCTCACTTTCCTCTCCGCCTTCTGCTCTGCTCAACTATCACCTCAGCTCTCCTGACAGGAACTGACTAGTTCCGCCACCTGCACCTGCATATCTAGGGGACCTCTACTGACGTCAGCAACTGACCTGACCTCAGCTGTTAGAGCTCCCCCTACAGGCCCAGGTTGGGATGTTGTGTGTGCTTCACCTGGTGGATGCCTTGCCTCCAAGCTTGTAATGTGATTACCAGACCACAGGGCGCCACAATATCATTATCCTTCAAGACTACATCAGAGTTTCCCTCTGGTATCAGACGTTTGCTGACTGTGGAATGGCTGAAGGCACAATGACACATATATGGTGGGAGTATAGCAAAATTAAAATCTGATCTAAAGTCTTCTCTATATATGGTGGGATCTCGGAAGTGTGCGACTCCCTCAGCTAAACTTGCTCTACTATCCATGCTCCCTGGCTCAATTGGGGTGCAAAAATGAAAACTCTTGAAAGGGAGCTAGGGGGAATCTTCTGTGATGAAGAATGGAGGAAGAGCTTTATCCTCACCCATAAATTCGGATCCTCTTGTGCAGCACAGGAGAAGTTATAAAATACTAAAAGAGGTATTTAACTCCCGACAGACTCCATAAAATTTTTCCCCAGGTTCCCGAGACTTGCTGGCAATGTGGCTTCTAGGTTTGTACTGAGCTCAACATTTGGTGGGGCTGTGAGTAGATTGAACGATTTTGGGCACAAGTATTTGAAAGTTAGTGTCATCACTGGCCGGAGGTTGATGGGTAGTCCTGAGGTGGCGTTGTTTTCAATTCAGCATGCAGACACAAACGCAAATGTGAAGGCAGCCTAATTGTGATGTGATTGGTAGCTAAAACTGCTGGCTGGCTCTGGATGTTTCAATTCTGATTAGTCTACTAATTTCCCTTAATCATTTTCAGCATTTGCTTAACTCTGTTATATCTCGCTTAACAAGTAATTTGGAAATTTGTTGTATCCTAAGTCCACAGTGTTTTATCTACATTAGACTTCATTTGCAATTTCTCTGCTCATCTTTACCATCTCTCTAAATCCATCTCCCTGTAATGTTATCTTCTGTGTCAATAGTATCAAATTCCAACATGGAAATTTGAGTACTTTAAGCCATGTACAAGGTCATTAACTACTCTGTTAAGAACAGGGTAAAATGAGTATTAACTATGTGTGATACTGCAGAAAAAAAAGTGAATGGGGCAATTCACCACAGGACGTGGACTTAACCCCTTCACAATATTTAACGTACCGGTTTGTTATAGGTTGGTAGAATATAACGACCTATGATGTACTGTTTCGTCATGGCGGAATTGTTACCGTGGCCGCAGTAATGGCGATCGCGCTTCTGTACCCCATGATTCTATACACAGCGGACCAGAGCTCAACCTCCCGGGGGGGTGGATTCCCCACCCTGCAACTTCAATCGCTGTGATGGATCAGGCAATAAGCTTGCTTAAATCCTTACAATCTACCTATGGTTGGGGCTGCAATAGCCCTCGTTATAGGCTGGAGCTCTGGACGGGGCAGTGTCGCCTTCTGCAACCCTAATGGGGAGATCATGCTGTCACGAAAGTCTTTAAGAGAAAAAGAAATCCAAGCCTACAGAACCCTATGTGAAAATGTGATTTTCTTTTCCCCTTATACATAAATTGACAGAGTTTTCGGGAAGCAGCGTTCCGTTTCCCTTGGCATACTCTGGCCTGATTACTACCACACTGGCTCTTGATCAAAAAAATAATATAAATGGAACCTGCCTGACAAAGTGAAGTAGACCAAAATATCTTCAAAAGCTGGACATCATGCTTCGATCCAGAGAAATTCAGGAACAAATGAGAAAAATTGATCTGTTGGAAATTACCCCAAGAGTGCAGCAGTGACTCCTTCAAGAGGTCACAACAACATCCAATGATCTGCAGGCCTCCCTTAAAG